>CM076574.1:1357393500-1357446942 GCA_034641835.2 Pinus albicaulis
TTAGATATAGCTTGATAACTATAAGTTCTTATATTAGGCTAGTTATAGAAATGAGGTTTGTTTGAAGCTGTTTGGTTGAGGCATCAGAAAAGGGACATTAGGCTATGGAGTCATAAGTGTGAACAAATTCAGATAGATGAATAACTGAGGTCAGGTGCAACCAGGCAAGCTAGCCATGTCAATGGATCTTAACAGCTTATGAAATGGAAAAGGGGAGGAGCTTAAAGGTTCAACGAGAATGCAGAGCAGACCGTCTCTGAATTCTACATTCCGGTCTCAGAAGAAAACAGAATGAATTGTTTCAAGACTATGCATGGTACCCTATGGTAAATCCTACACAAAATTTTCTATCTGTAGTTAAGAAAAGGGAATAGTATGAGAAAACAGGAGAATAACAAATTACATGGGAAAATACTTCACCACAGAGCATAAACAAGAATCTGGAAAATAGCATAATCCTTCATTCATCCAAAAGAGAGTGTTTACAACAGAATGAGTATATTACAATGTTTTTTCCCCTTCGGAGCCTCCTTCTATACTGCTAATGTATGCAGTATTTATACAAAAACTTAAGTCAGTTCATATGCCTACTGCAGTGATTACATTAAGCAGAAAATGGACAAGTGGAAACATGTAAGCGGTGACAAACATCTCTGACAACAACATCGCCTCTGGGATTAATTCAGGGCAACTCTTCGTAGATCCAAATGCTTCAATGGCTCCTCAGAAGATCAAACAGTAAGCTTCGGAGGAAGCTATGATGCTTTCGAAGAGGCAACCAATGGAGGTTCTGACATCTGGACTTGTTATTTAAACTGCCTTTGCCGAATAATAAATTCCAATGCAGTGTTGGCATTTCCGCTTCTCTAATATTTCTCCCCTTTCTCTGTTACAAACCGATACTAGTTTATTTGGGGAAAGTGGTTTTTGAAGGAGAAATAATGGTATTTCGAACCCCCTTGAAGTGGTAAGTGGTAATAGAAGGGGTGGGGTGCGAATTTATGAGAGAATGACACATAAGGGGGTCCCTTTCTTGAAAACCACTCGTTCTAGACCCCCATATGAGGATAAAGTTAGGTTGGTAACAGGGTCGGAATGAAACATAGGTCTTCGTATTTAAAGATGATGGTGGATGGATGAAATGGAAAACATTTGCTCCTTGTCGGGTCTTTACCACAAGTCCTTCTTTTTTGCGTTTAACCTTATTTCTTCGTGAAATGAGCTTCAAACCGTGTAGGCCCGACTTAACCTATTTTACACACAAAACAATGTGAAAAACTCATTTATCGAGACTTGAAAACCTGTGTATTTTATATTGGAGATGCATCACATCCGTGACAGCATAGTATTTCACAATTTGCCATTATTACCATTTTCCTTAGAGCTTTTCCTTCATCCTTTACGATTTGCGATTGCAGTCGGATCCCACCGCATATTGCACATCGTACTTCACTAGTTTAACCTTTTTCCTTCGCGCCCATCCTCTATCCTTTGCAATCTGCGATTGCGGTGCCACCGCATCGCATATCGCATGTCAGCACTTTTAACCTTTGCCTCCCACGGACGTTGTTGAAACTTGCGATGTGCAACTATGATCGCATATCAACGTGGAAAACTTAAGGTTGTGGGCGCTTACAGGTAAGTTATAAATGGTGCGAAGTGCACCATGTGACGTGCTAAATGCGGGGAAGTGTGAAAAATGCGGAAGATAAGGAAAGTGTAAAAAACAAAGGTTTTGATGGCAGATTTGGTAATATATAAAGGTTTGGGATGGGTCCCACCAATCCCGTGTATTACACTTCGGTGACTATAACATGTAACCTTGGGCGCTTATCCTTTGACTTTTTGCGATGAGAGATAGAGGTTTTGGACTTAGGATATAAAGGAAGTGGGGGTTTATTTCAGTTTACGTGACATGTATGTATCAAGCGGCCGGCTATGGGGGGTGGAGCTATAACCTTGGAATTTCAGACTTTAATATAAAAGGGATTATAAAGAAATAAGTCCCAAAGGATATGCATGTGGGTTTTGGGGTTTGAATGGGATTCAGAGCATTTCAGAATATGGAGGAAATGAGGGGGCAAAGAGGGTGAATGAAATGGAATGAGGGTAGAAATGAAGTTTGGTTCCCATGACACCTTATCAGCAACACTTCCTTCCTTCTACTGAACAGAAAATCAGATTGATCCCTTTGGAACTCTTTACAATCAGGATTTTCCTTTCTTTATCTAAAAATAAATGATATCCATGGAATATTATTTTCATAAAAATATAAGCAATAATCAGTCACCTTGTGATACTTTAAATTACAGGACTCTAACAGTGGCTCCAACTGGGGATGACAACTCCTTCAGGAGGTGTCAAGAACACCATAGACTAGTAGCCTGATCCATTGGGCTGATCCCAAAACCTACAACTTATTCTGCTACAAAACCTCTGTGGCTGACAGTCTTCAAGCTGAAATCAACACTCTCTGCAAAATTGAAGCCTGGAACACACTTGTACTGAAAAACTAGATAGTAATCTGAAACTAAAACTAGAAGGATGCTCAGAGTACTGAGCTTATTTCCAGACCTACCTACCCTACTCTACTGAAATTGATGCTTGTTCTAAATGATACAATAATGCTAGTACAACCAGTCAAGTAGCAGCAAAAACAGATGGACAACTTGACTGCTTGTCAAGACAACCAGCAGTATAACTTGATTATGTGTCCTCACAACCAAAGTTATAATATGTAATGGAAACTGATGATGTATTTGATCCTTATAGAGAGGACATGTTTGAACATTTGAGCTAATAAGAACCTCCATATAATCTGTTATAGGATCAATAAAATCATGATGTATGATATTTGCTTCTAGGCCTTCAATGACTAATTAATCAGTTGTATCCCTGATATTAAACCTTGAAAATTCATCTTTAGTTTGGTACTTGAAAGTACAATCATCCTCAATATGTAAGTCAAGGGGTAGTAAAATTTCTTCTTGCATAGGGGAAGGAAAATTTTCCAGTAATTCTTCATGATCTCGGAAATTATATGACTAAATTTGAGAATTCAAAAGTTCAATACCAGTTTTATATATTTCAACAACTATCTCCAGAAAAAAAAAATTTAGCTTCAGGATTAAATTTGCTTGACTTCAAAATGAGAAAGACAGTTGCTATAAAATATTCATGAAGCTGAAATTATGATAACTGATTCCTGAATGTATTTAAAACTTCATTAGATAGAAGGTTTGCCACAAACCTTGTCATTTTGTTTAGCAGAAACTCTGGTCAGCATGTTGTGGAGTCACCATGAATGCACAAAATTTGGGTTCTTTGAATCATGGAGTCGCCAGGTGAATAATGTAGCGTTCTTGTGTATGGTCACTGTCCACCATCAGTAACCAAATCTGAACTTTGATGTGCTTTCTGAGTTCTGCAGGAACACTAAGCTTTTTCACTAAGTGCTCCCCAGTATGGTTGCCATTATGTTATCACTCTGTAATTTCTGAAGGCTGAAGACAGAACTACGGAGGGAAACATCAAACAAACTTTGAAGTCCAGGACCTAGCCTTCCTAGACTCAGAGAGGGATCTCTCTGTTAGATATATCTTGATAGCTATAAGTGTTTATATTAGGCTAGTTATAGAAATGTGGTTTGTTTGAAGATGTTTGGTTGAGGCATTAGAAAAGGGTCATTGGGCTATGGAGTCATAAGTGTGAAAAACTTCAAATGGATGAATAACTGAGGTTAGGTGAAACCAGGCAAGCTAGCCATGTCAATGGATCTTAACAGCTTATGAAATGGAAAAGAGGAGGAGCTTAAAGGTTCAACGGGAATGCAGAGCAGACCATCTTTGAATTCTACATTCCAATCTCAAAAGAAAACATTGTAGAATGAACTCGTTTCATGACTTTTCAGTATACCAAATGGTAACCTTTTGCCACAAAATTTCAATCATAGCTACATAAGAAAATAAAGATGGAGAAAATAGGAGAATAACAAATTACAAGGGAAAATACTTCACCACAGAGCATAACAAAAGAATCTGGAAAACATCATAATGCTTCATTCATCCAAAAGAGAGTGTTTACAATGGAATGAGTCTATTACAATAGTTTTTCCCTTTTTGGGCCCCTTCTCATACTGCTAATGTATGCAATACTTATACAAAACCTTAATTCGGTTCATTCATCTACTACAGTTGATTAAGTTAGCTTAAAATGGACAAGCAGGTTCTACACAGACAAGAAATCTATAATCTATGACAACAACATCGCCTAGGGACACTTCCTTTGCACCGTAGATCCAACAAGCCACGTAGTTCTCTAATCAAATGTGAAGCTTTGGAGGAATCTGTGATGGTTTTGAAGAGGCAACCAATGGAGGTTCTGACATCCGGCTTTGTTATTCGGACCGCCTTTGCCAGATGATAAATTCCAATGCAACATTGGCACTATTGCTTCTCAGATATTTCTCCCCTTTCTCTGTTACAAAATGATACCATTTTATTTGGGGAAAGTGGTTTTTGAAGGATAAACAATGGTATTCCGGAGCCCCCCTGAAGTGGTAACTGGTAATAGAAGGGGGGGGTGCGAATTTATGAGAGAATGACACATAAGGGGGTACCTTTCTTCAAAACCACTCATTCTGGATGCCCCTGTGAGGATAAAATTAGGCTAGTAAGGGGGTTAGAATGAAATTTAGGCTGTCAAATTTAAATATTGTTGTGGATGGATGAAATGGAAAACCTTTACTCCTTGTCGGGTATTTACCACAAGTCCTTCTTTTTTGTGTTTAACCTTATTTCTTCATGAAATGAGCTTCAAACCATGTAGCCCAACTTAACCTATTTTACACACAAAACAACATGAAAAAATCATTTACCTAGACTTGAAAATCTGTGGATTTTATATTGGGGATGCATCGCTTCCGCAGCAGCATCATATTTCACAATTCGTCGTTCTTACCATTTTCCTTAGTGATTTTCCTTCATCCTTTGCAATTTGCGATTGCAGTCGGGTCCCACCGCATATCGCACATAACACTTCACTAGTTTAAACCTTTTCCTCCACGCCCATCCTTTATCCTTTGTGATCTACGATTGTAGTCCCACCGCATTGCATATCACATGTCGACACTTGTAACCTTCGCCTCCCATGGACGTCATTTAAACATGCGATGTGAGACTATGATCACATTGCATCGTGGAAAAATTAAGGTTGTGGGTGCTTACAGGTAAGTTATAAATGGTGTGAAGTGAGCCATGTGACATGCTAAATGCATGGAAGTGTGAAAAAGGTGGAAGGTAAGGAAAGTGTAAAAAAAAAGGTTTTGTAGGTGGATTTGGTTATATATAAAGGTTTGGGATGGGTCCCACCGGTCCAGCATATCGCACTTCAGTGAATATAAAATTTACCCTTGGGCGCTTATCCTTTGAATATTTGTGATGAGATGTAGAGGTTTTGGACTTATGATATAAAGGAAGTGGGGGTTTATTTCAGTTTATGTGACATGTATGTATCAACCGGCTGACTATGGGGGGAAAAGCTATAACCTTGGAATTTCGGACTTTAATATAAAAGGGATTATAAAGAAATAAGTCCCAAAGGATATGCATGTGGGCTTTGGGGTTTGAATGGGATTCAGATCATTTCAGAATATGGTGGAAATGAGGGGGAAAAGAGGGTGAATGAAATGGAATGAGGGCAGAAATGAATTTTGGTTCCCATGACACCTTATCAATGATTCTTCCTTCCTTCTACCGAATAGAAAAGGATTGATCCCTTTGAAGCTCTTTACAGTCAAGATTTTCCTTTCTTTCTCCAAAAATAAATTATATCCATGGAATATTATTTTCAATAAAAATAAGAGCATTGATCAATCACCTTGTGATACTTCAAATTACAGGACTCTGACAAAAAGGATTATGACATGACATACAATAGCCCAAATATAGTTGCAACAACTCATGACAACTCCAACTTTTCTTGACTCATAATGTTCCTATCACCAACTCATGACAACATGATAAATTTAATGACATGAACACTTGATTACATGGCTTCATATATAGGATACATGACCAAATCTTATGCCTCTCCCCAAGACATACTTAAATAAACTCCTTGATCAACACTACAATCATTTTGGAAAATCAACAAGATGAATAATGCTCAAAAATATATATAAATCTCATCATGCATGCAATTATCCAAGTGTATAGGATAGAGCCATAATCTAGCAACAAATGAATTGATAGTAGCAAAAACCAATCATCATGAGATATAAAATAGTGATAAATAATAGCATATATACATGACATCAATGAGCAGAATAAAACTCCAAACTGTAGCAGTAGCATAGATACAACTCATGAACTTCTAGTAACAACATATGACCATAATCTCTCATTTTGCATGTTAGCTCCCGAATTGGACCCCAGGCTGAAAAGGGCAGAACAGGGTAACAACTAAACCATGCTCAGCCTTGTAGCTAGCCCTACAAGGACAGGAAAGGGCTCTCTCCATGAAAAGGATATTAAAAAAAGTACAATAATGATCTGATATTAGGATAGATAAATTGATAGGAAAGAATTTTAATAAAATGAAATGAATTTCAGGGATGTGTGGGGCAAAATGGGACAGTTGAAACTGGGGAATTAAATCAGGACACAGGGTATTTCATGGGGCAAGATAGGTAAGAAATTTAGCAGTCAAGTTGAAATAAGACGGAATGGAAAGACTAGTGAGGAGCTGAAAAGGGCATAAGAAATGGATCCTTTTCAAACAGAAGAAAAACAAAGAGTATGAATGATTCCCCAAGGCAGAGCATAAAAATCGATTCTACCTTTCTATCTTGAAAGCATTCAAAAGGAAATGTTTATGGATGAGAGGCGAAACATAACAATTTACATATGAACACAAAGAGAGAAACAAATGCTAAAAACTCATACCACGTGGATCCAACAAATCAGAGCTGCATCTCTTATTAATCCGTATCAAACTGTACAATGGAGTGCAGAGCATTTTCCACACTATTCCCCTACTGCTGAGTTACAGAACGCTTTACAAATGATTTACGATTACAATAAATAAGCTGAAATGTAGGAACATAGATCCACGAAAAAGGGGAGTTGTTTAAAAACTCAGAACTAAAATCTGAATATGGCAAAGAGAACCAACATTTTGCCTTTGAAAACAATGAACAACAATACATTTTGACCCTTTGAAAATTCGTTGTTATACTGAATGATGGAAAAATAGGCAATCCGGAAACAGATTTCCTACTTTGCTGCTGCTGTAACAATCTCAGTTTTAAATAAGCTTTCTCGGCCTTTGACTCTCGCTTACTTTCTCAAGAAAACTGACTTTTAAATAATACGCCTTTGAAATAACATAAAAATGAAATTATGCTTTAGTGAAGGGAGAAAACCAATTTTTGAATGGGAAAAAGGGAAGGGAAAGGAAGCGGGACCGGCATCGCAATCGAAATCGGAAGGGCTTGGGAAAGGGGATATAACATATAATAAAACATTTAAAATATGCTTATGTGACGGTGCCATCGCAATCGACGATCAGATGAATGGGAAAATATATATGGAACAACACCAAAAGCTCCGACGCGATTTGGTGCAAGTCCGATGGGTAATGTAATAAGGGAGCGGGAAATCCCTTTGAAAATAAATAATAATGGTTTTTTGCTTTTACAAAGCGAGGAAGGACTTGCATATGAAAGAGCGGAGGGCTTATAATTGTGGGACCGGGTTTAATCGGCATCGGGAGATTGGGAGGGGCGCATAACATAACAAACTTCAATACTTCCGATGCGATGATGATGCGGCGATGGGGAAATCCTTTGTATAAACAAAATAAAACAAAAATTTGATTTATACACAGGAAAAGGCTTTTTATAATGGACGGGCGGAAGATATAAAGTGGTGGGCCAAAGGGTATGAATCGCAATCAACATTGGAGATCGGAGGAGGGCGGAGGGAAAAATTTTGTGACTGTGGCGATTGGGATGGTCCGATTGGCTATGAGCCGTCGGATCGGGTCAACAAATCGACGGTGGGGAGGTTTTCAAGCGGGTTTGATCGGGGGATATTACAATCGGGAGTCTTAATTGAATCACATCGAAAGTTTGGAAAAGGGCCAATCGGGGCACTCCTTTAGGATGTTGCGATTGCGATGGGAAGGTCGGCGGGGTTTAATAATATAAAACTTTGTTATAAAGTTTTATTATAAAGTATCACAGTATGGTGGGGAAGTGGTTTGGAATGGCGGGGGTATTTATAACATGAAATTTGATTCTATTATAAAGTTTCACGGTATGGAGGGGAAGTGGTTAAGGAACAAATCACATATTTGTTTTAAATATTTTTATAATACGATTTTATAATCGGAGGGAGGAAAAAGGGATTTTATAAGGAAAAAATTAAACTTTAAACATAAAGTTTAAGGGAAAATGGGAAATAGGGATTATTTGAGGATATAGGGGACTTTTACTTCACTTAAGCATAAATTTCAATCCAGAAGTCAATTTTAAGAGTGTAATATACCGTTGGAAAGCTCTTTCCGAGCTCTTTCTGATGGACCTTCTTGGAAGATGATTTGGCGCTGAACATGCTATGGAAAACTTTTCTGAAGGCAGGGTGCTGATTTTGTGGAGATGGCAGCTTCTGAAGTGTGACTTATTACATATGATGACATGAAATTACATAATGAATTATAATAAAGGAAAAATATCATGTTTTCAACTCAAAACATGGTTTTGAGGTGAAAATTACATCAAACTAAATAAAATATTTGTTTGATCTTCTCAGGTGTTGTTGACTATGAGTTTATTGACTTCCCTCATGACCTTGCTGATATTTATTTGACACTCGACTCATTAATTTGACCATATGAGACTCTAGAACCTAATGAGACTCATCCTATGACCTACTGACGTGATTTGAGAGTGAAAATAGCTCATGACTAAATACCACAGAGAGGATAATCAGCAAGTTTCACATGAGGGAAAACTGATGAAAAACCACTACCATCAATGAATCCATGACCTAACGGAATGGTGAAATTTATTCGGTATGAGACTCCTAATATGCAAATGCAAAAGAGAAATTTTGATCACTGATGGCAGTATGACTAGACTGACACTAACATTGGCTCCAATGGGGATGGTAGCTCCTTGGAGGTGCCAAGAACACCGTAGACCAAGTAGCCTTATCCATTGGGCATGGAGTCAAAACACTAAAAACTAACACGATGCAGACTGACTCTGACTCAAAACTAAGACTGAAAACTGAAATAAAACCAATCCATACAGATATCATTTAAGTTTTATAGCCTTCACCTCGGGCCCCAAACTTCAATGACTGTGTACTTGAACTCTGATAAAAAATAACATGGTATATACAATGATGATGATATATATTTTTTGATCCATTGTCTTCAACAATGGCAGTGCTTCAAAATCCTACCATTTACTGCTCCTCCAGGGCAATCTTGGCCATCCATCTCTGAAAGCAAGAAGGCATTATGTCCCCTGTATACTGAAATCTTGTATGGTTTTTTCCAAAGGTTGTCAAACTTACCGTGCTTTCCTTTGTCCTAATTTCTGGCATCCCATCTCAACACTACATCATCCAGCTGAAAATTTTTTGCTTTGGTCTTTCGGTCATAGATCTTTTTAATATTCTCCTACAACTAAATCGCATTCTGTGACACTTCCTCTCTTGTTTGCTGAAGGTGGATCATCTGATTTATCCTTCGCTGATTGTCATTGTCTTCGCTGCCAACTTCTTGCAATAATCTCATAACTGGGACTGTAAGAGATGTAGGAAAAACGGCATCAGTTCCATAAACTAGTTCAAAAGGCGACATACCTATTGATTTTTTACTGCTAAATTTGTCTGCCCACAGTGCGTTCATGAGCTTGCGGTGCCAATATATTTTGTTGGCCTTCAGCATTTTCTTAATTATATTTATCAGCGATTTGTTGGATGATTCTGTGATGCCATTACCTTGTGGATAATATGCTATCGAATGGCCCAACACGATATTATACTTGTCGCAGAAATCGACCATTTTCTTAGATCTGAACGTTGTTGCATTATCTGTCACAATTTTGTGAGGGCAGCCAAAACGAGATAAAATATTTGATTCCAGGAATTGAATAATTACCGTATCAGTTGTCTACGTCGCTGGGACAGCCTCGATCCATTTAGTAAAGTAATCTGTACCTGTCAAGATCCATCGATTCTGTGTTGAGGACGCGGGATGGATTTCTCCTATGAAATCAAGTCCCCACTACTGAAAGGGCGCGTTCATTGAAATTGGTTTTAAAGGAAGAGGAAGCAATTTCTTCTTCCCTTGGAAAATTTGGAATTCATGACAATTCATCAGTATTTTGTATAAATCAGAAAATAACGTGGGCCAATAATACCCTACTCTCAATACCTTATTAGTTGTAGTCTTCCAAAACAAGTGACCGCCACAATCACCTTTGTGAAAATCATGCATTACCTTCTGTGCTTCTTCTTCAACCAGACAATTGAGCAGAACGCCTCCTGGATCTTTCCAATACAGAGCACTGTTTAAAATGCAGTATTTAGCAGATTAAAGTTTCAAAGATCTACCTTTACTCTTAGACATACCGGGAGGTGGTGACAGATGCTGAAGGACATAAACAATATATGAATACCAGGGAGACTGTAGAAAAATATTGGAACTTGGAACAAGCAAACCTTCATCTTCATTTTCTGCCACTGTTGTTATAAGGTTTATATCCAGGGCACGCAGATTTGATTGGGCCATCAATTTCGCCAAGCCTTGGCCTTTGATCAACTTCATGGGTTTGATCTCCAAATTGTACTCCAACATAGCTGCTATCCATTTACCTCTTCAACCTTCTGGATCAGTTTACATCAACACATCCTTCACTGTTGCGTTAAGGACATATGCTATAGTATGTGAATGCAGAATATAGACCCTAAAATATTTCAATGCCTTTATAAGATCCAATGCTTGTTTTTCAATAATATTATACCTTAAAGCAACGTCTCTAATAGTCCTACTGAAAAAGGCAATTGGCTTTTCAACCTCATCTCTCTTTTGCATTAAAACAGTAGCCATAGTATGCTCCGATGCAAATGAAAATATGATAAAATATTGAGTATAGTCGGGACTAATCAAAACTGGGGCATTGGAAAAAGAAAACTTTACCAGATTGAATGACTTGATAGCCTCCTCACTCCATTTAACAGTGTTGTCCTTCTTCAAAATATTGGTCATTTCTCTCAAATGTTTAGCCAAGTTAGGTGTTAGCGCTCGAATCTGCCTCAGGCTGAGGAAGGCAAAACTCGAGGCAACATCAAACCAAGCTTAGCCTCGTAGCTAGCCCTACGAGGACAGGAGAGGGCTCTCTCCAGTCGATCTCGATAAAATGAACAATAGGGTGCGAGATGACTTCAAACTGGAACTAATCTTAGGCTAGTAAATAGATAAGAAAGTTTGATTTGAAATTTTTGTTTGGGTTCTCTGAGCTGTATGGGACTAGGAACAGCATGAGAAAAGACCTAATCAAAGGCACGGATTATTCCATAAGGCGAGATAGGCATGAAGTTTAACAATTAAATTGAATTTAAACAGAATGGAAAGACTGCTAAGAAGTTAACAAGGGCATGTGTGATGAATCCTTATCAAACAGAAGAAATTACACAAATACTGAACGTTCTCCCAAGGCAGAGCAGTTATCTGGATTCTACCTTTCTCCTTAAAAACATTCAGCTAGAAATGCTTATGAATGAACTATGAAACATTACAAAAGACATATGAAACAGAAGGAAAGACACATTTGCTAAATTTTACGCCACAAGAATCTTATGAAACAGAGCTGTACCATTCAATTAGTTTCTCTGTCAAAACTGTACAATGAAACTCTGTATTTTTCCTCCACCAGCCTTCAGAATTCTCTCCCTCCACACAAGTGATTTTTAATACATTAAATAAACTATGCTAGAAGAAAATAGATCAACCCAAGAACAAGGGCGCTGTTTCAACTGAAGCCATGAAGATAGAAAAGAATCCTCCATCTGCTCTAAAGATAGAAAAGCCTTCCATTATTCCAGCTTGAGGATTTCTAATGACCCATGAAAACTAATCTTGGAGCGTAGACTAACTAAAGACAAAAATAGGTAATCGAACCTTTGAATGCCACTTTGCACATTCCTACGCAACTGCCCTCAAATTTCTGGAGATACGTTTGCCACTTTACAGAAATTGGGAAGAGGTCCCCAATATTTTAATGCTAAAATATGGGTCAAACCGCCACATATGTTCTTTAGACCTAAAGATGAATCGAATGCCCAAATAGTGCAATGACTGCCACCTAGGATATACAACATAATGCCACTTTCATTTCGATTTATTTGTTGGAAGAAACAGAACATTAACTCTGACTCCCCTTATTATCAATCCTGTCATAGAAGAAAACAAATGAAAGCCTCCTCCAACGTGTCTACATATATGTTAAGCAGACAGAATCGTCATAGCATTTCATGTTATAATGTTGCACCTCAGAGTTTAAAATGACCTGAGACAAAAACATCTGTGTATTTCAAACATATGCAACGAACTTTTCCAAACAACAATATATGAATATCGTTGCTTGTCTTTCAGCTGTTCAACGACACCACGAACAATATATAACAATTCAAAACATGTCTAGCAATATAGAACCATAGCGCTCCTCTACACGTCTAAAGGGAGTCAACTGGTATCCTTCCTTTTCAACTGCGGCATATGTGTTACTCAAATATCGAGCAGATTCATACTGCAAGAAGCTCTGTTGTTTCCTTGAAAGTGGTGTCATCTTGTCACCCGCTCAATCCAGAACTTCTTAGTTCTATCGTCGATCAAATTGGAATGACAGAGAATGAAATACAATTCTCTCTTGGAAGAGAATCTTTGGAAGAGAATTGCAGAGGTGAATCTAAGACTGACATTCCAAAGATGTAACTTACTCAAAAACAGTTTCCACTCAAAATGTCAAAGGTAGATTTTAGGAATGCAAATCAAGGCAGATTATAGAAATGCGTGTTCTGTAAGTTAAAGCATGTGGAGGACCTTTTCCTCCATTATTCAGCTTAATATACACAATCCTATATTCACCAGCTTTGACGGTTTTGTACAGACTGGGATGAGCTGCATCGATCAGTTGGGGAGCAGGACCGAGCAACACATCCTCTTGTGGAGTCACAAACATGACGATCGACATTCGATTCTTCTTTTCATTCGTTACTGCACGGTGCTCGACACTGGTGTATTTCCCATTGCTTACTATCTGCAACAAATCTCCGAACATGATAATAAGTGCTCCAGGAACAGAGGGCAGAGTTAACTGGTTAGTTGTCTTTCCAAATCTGCAAGCCGTCAACCCCATCATTATTGAGCAGAAGAGTCAACATATCTCTATCTGAATGGGGTTTAGCCCCATTCACTACTGTAGACCTGTCCATTTATTTCAATTACAAACAATTGATCGCCCATTTATAGTTGCTGCTCCAGACCATCAAGCAAAAAACTCCTGCCAGCTTGCATCAGCACTTCTTTCAAAACCTTGAAGGCAAATGAGGCGATTTGGCATGAATCCGGACGCAAAAAAAACAAAATTTTTTGGCTCTGTCGCTATATGGGTAGCGCGCCTACCCAACGGGTAGCGCGCCTTATATGGGTAGCGCCCGTGTTCTCTGCAAAGGGCTGAGGAACTTATGTGAGTATCGCACCTTATATGGGTAGCGCGCGCCTTGTATGGGTAGCGCGCACCTCCAAAGCCTGTCCACAACTCTGCAAAACGTGTCTTCGGCCCTTCACTTCACAAATTCGACTTCTGCCTTGAGAATTGGTGGAAATGGATGATTTTCCATGGCTTATATGTGAAGAAAATATCTCATCAAATCAGATTTGATTTTAAATTTACTCCATGACCCACTTTTATAATGTTTGGCATTTTGACATTTGATCATTTAATATAATGCTTTTCCTTTGGCTTTTCTAAATTTTGGACTGATAATACTTGATTGTTTTGCAGGGATAGGAGCTGATGAGTCCTGGAAAGGTGACCAGGGCCTGCATTTGACATTTTTCATGAGGGCAGACTTTAAAAATATACTTATTACAAACAACTAATCTAACAATTTCTTCTCCAAAACAGGGTTTTGGAGAAGAATCATCCTTTTGATCATTGAAACTCCTGAAATACTAACTCACTGAAACTTCCTCTGGCTTGCACATGTTATTGAAGCCTTCTGAAGACAAAACCCTGGACTCAAGAATTAAAATGACTTTTCTGATCAAAATGGCATTTAATGACTGCCAGTGACGGGAAATGAACTTTGGAGAATTTGATTATGACCAGGGACTGACAGGACCGTGTCTAACATTAGGTATAAATCTGCGCAAAAAATTCATCTTACCATTGAATGCTTGGATATCCTTCTTATTTCGTGGAAGGTCTATGTGCTGAATTTCCTCCACTCTAGATGGATCGATGCGGATACCATATTTAGAGATGATATGCCCCAGCAACTTGCCTTCATCCATGGCAAAGAGACTCTTCTTTGGATTAAGAGAAATCTCAAATTTTCTGCATCGCTGAAAAACCACTCTCAAATGGTGCAAATGCTCATCATCTGAACCTAAAAATACTATCAAATCATCCAAATAAACAACAAGAAAAAAATCTTTTTCATTTGCAAAAGCAATGTCCATTGCTCGCTGGAAAGTAGCTCCAGCGTTCTTCAGTCTGAATGGCATTTTAGCATACTGGAAGGTTCCCCAGGGTGTTGTGAAGGCGGTTTTATCTTGGTCTTTCTCATGCACCAAGATCTGGTTGTAGCCTGAGTAGCCATCAAGTAGTGACATCCTGGATGCTCCAACTACTCTCTGTAGAATATGGTCCATCTTCAGAAGTGGATAATTATCCTTCAAGGATGCCTTATTCACATTTCGAAAATCTATGCACAATCTTATCTCTCCTATCTTCTTATGCACTGGGACCAAATTTGAAATCCAGTCAGAAAATCTAATGGTAACTATGATACCTACTTTGTACAACCTGTTTACCTCTTTTTCGATGGATGGCAGCAGCTTCGGATTGATTCTTCTCAGCTTTTGTCTGAATGGCTTTTGATTCGACTTGATGGGAATAGTATGCTAGATTATGTTCTTATCATACACTTTCAAATCTGAATAATCCCATGCAAACACATCAAAAAATTCAGAAAGCAACTTAACATACTTCTCCTTTACCTCATGGGACAATGCCTTTGACAATTTCACAAACTTGGGTTGGTCAGCTATTCCAAGATTCACATCTTCAACTCCTTTCTCCGTAGGCACCAAGCTTGGCTTCTTTGCAACATCATCCTGATCAAACATCTCCTCTAAAGGTATAAGACCTCTAGGAATTACATTATCTTTTAGCTGCAATATGTCCATCTGGTTTGCTTCCAATTCTTGATCATCAACCTCATACTCACCTTCTATTGGAGTATCTTTGAATTTTCCATCACTCTGCAAAAATGCATTAATCTCATTATCATCCCAAAACACTTGCCAATACCTCAAATTGTCCAGAACAGTAGGCCTATTTTTTACATAGATTTCAAACTTATTGCTGGAGTTCATTGGAATCTTCAAGTTGCTTGTTGTAGTGGCAAGAGAATCAACAATAAGATTCTGCATCCTGGGCACTGCTGTGAAAGTGTACTCTGGGAATGTCTTCAAAATGTCCAAGACTACATTTATGTATGCCCTCAATCTCAGATGTTTAGCTTGGTACTCTCCTTTCACCTGTTTGATTATCAATTCGGAGTCGCCATATACAGAAATCCTCTTTGCATTCAGCTTCTTCAAAATTTTGAGACCTGCAATCAAAGCTTCATATTCTGCTTCATTGTTAGAGCAGTTAAAAGCCAACTTATAAGCACATAATATAACATTGTTGGGAACCTTTTTAGGCTGGAAAATAGGGCTCCTAATCCATATTCCAATACCAGCTCCATCCTTACCAACAGCTCCATCGAAATCCATACTCCACAGACCTTCTTCTTCTTCTTGCAGATGCTGGAATTTTGTTTCTTTCTCTTCTTTACCTTGGCTGATTTCTGGTTGTTCACTGTCTTTTTGCTGCTGGCAGGCAGGAGACTCAGAAGTGCTTGCTGCTTTCTCTTTTTCCTGTTTGAGGACTTCTCTAAAATTCTCTGAAATTTCAGGTATTTCATCTACTTGTACCAACTGAACATTCTCATCATTTAAACCACCATCTGAATACAAGACAAAAGACTCTAAATCTATGTGGACGGAATTAATGGGATGATTTACTGGCTTGTCTTTGCTATTAATCATATATTTCATTTTCTTTTCCCTATATATTTTTCTCAATTGGCCAAAAACGAGAATGGTGGCATAAGAGAAGTCAAGCTGCATGGTTCCCTTAAGTTTTTCACCCCAAGACCTAGATAGAAGCATCCCGAACTGTGGTGGGACATCGGCAACAACAACATCCATCAAGACATTTTTGGCTGGGATTTGATCTAAAGACACTACCAAGTCTTTGATTAGACCAATACAGCGGACCCTACTTGAGTCAAAGGAATACAAATCATGGTATTTTCGAGTAATATCAAGGCCTGGATTCTCCATGACAACTTTGGGCATCAAATTATGGGAGGCTCTAGAGTCAAACATAGCATTATGCAAGATAAATTCATGTACTCTAAGACTCAGGTAAAAGGGAGGGACTTCATTTTCTTCAGATTCTTCTGTGGTTGGACCAAAAATAAGTTCAGGGTAGTCATCTTCTACATTAACCATATCAAAAACAGATTTATTTGAAAGACTTTAGACACCTGACTTTTATATGCACTATTCTTTACCAACTCAGTCAGGGGCATAGACACTTTCAGTTTAGAAATTTCATTTTCTAAATTAAAGGAAGGAGCTTTTTCTACCTCTTTAATGGGAGGCTCTTTCTTCTCTGTTTGTTCCTTTGTTATGCTCTGCTGATTCTTTTCAACTGCATTGTTATTAGCTGTAGGTGCTTTGCTGGAGGAAGGATTGGTCGGCTCTTTTCCTTTCTTCTGTGCATCGTTCTTCATTTGGAGCTCTTTTATTTTCTGAATGGTACTAATTGTAATGTCTCTGTTCCTCAGAGAATACTGCCTTTTTTGTGCTGATAGGGCATTCATGTATCCTCTCTGGTAGTCATCGAACTCTTCTTCCAACACTGCATCATTAGCCAAAATGAAATCTTCGTCTTTTTGAATGTCTGGAGTCACCACTATGTATTCTTTGTCTTCTGTGAGGAAAATTGGCGCACCATCAGCTGTGAAAAAGTGATTGGCCTCAATCACAGGATCATCGTCATCTGAGTCTATCCCTTGCACGTAGTTATGCTGCAATGGAGTTTTAATCTGCTGCTGTGGTGGTGTTTGGCCCTGCGTTCTTTGTTCTTTTTTCTCTCTACTTGATTCTGAATTGGGGCTACTGCCCTCTGAAATTCAGATTTCTTATTTGAGGTTCAGGTCTATCTGTAATGGTTAATCGATCAACCATATTTTCAACTGTTCAGATCAGAGTGTCCATTTTGTTGTCTGAAGGAGAGGCTTCCTCTTTCACCGTGACTCCCTTTTCTGCTCTGGCTCAAGCTCTTTTAGCCAGCAGATTAGCTTCAACGCTTACTGCTATCTTCTGCATGTCTTCAAGTGTGGTGGGATCTCTCTCCCACAGCTAATATGCCATATCGGCATCGAAACCATCTGGAAATTTCAGCAATGCTAATCCCACAGGAGGTTTCAGGTTAGTTGGAATAGCATTATATACAGCATTAAATCTTAAACAATAGTCTTGCACAGTTTCACCCAAATTTATTTTAATATTCTCATACTCAGACAAAATTTGTAGTGGGTTTTTATTAACCTCCCACCGGTCTAAGAACTATGTGTGCAACTCCTGTAAAGTGCGAATTGAGCCTACTGGTAAGGCTCTGAACCACTTTCTAACTTCACCTCCGAAGCTTTGAACAAACAACCTGGTAGTTACATTATTTGCCTCTACCTCATGTAGATCAAAAAATTCATTCATTTTATCAACATGCTGCTAGGCTGTGATGCTCTGGGTGGCATCAAATATGGGTATTTTACTCTGATAATCAGCAAGAATATCATTGAGAACCTGAGGTAAAACCAGGGGTACATACCAGGCAGCCATGGCTCTAGGTGGATTTACAACAGGATTTGTAGGATTCAAGGGAGGTGTTGATGGAGGAGATGACAACTGGGAATTGACTGATGGGAATGCTGATGAATTAGGAGGAGGGAACGCTGTTCCTGATGATTCTGAAGGCTCGGGGATATTAGTAACAGTAATGGATGACTGAGGAGAATTCAAAATTTAATCATCAATTGAAGCGTTTTCTCTTTGAACTTCAATATCTACAAGGAACTCAGGATCTAAAACTGTATCATCAATGTCAGTTTCAGACTTATTTCTAAACAAAGAAAGCTCAAAACTCTCATCAAAAGAAAGATATTCTGCAAAAAACCACTCACTGGGCCAAGTATGGGATCTGAAGATGGGTCTGGGACTTAATGATCCTTCTTATCTTCTGACAATTCTTGGGATAAGATTCGAATTTTCAAACATAGGGGGAGGATTTGGATCTGGATTAGCCCTTGTGTATCTTCTTGAATCCAGTGTGGTCAAACTTCTATTCTACAAAATTTAATATTCAACCTAGCAAACTCTGAACACTATCATCCAGAGTGCAGGAATTTACAAGGAAAATATTACTAGGGTGATGAATCTTCTATGCTAAATTATTCCCCAGTATGGTCGCCAGAGATTTTAGCTCCCGAATTGGACCCCAGGCTGAAAAGGGAAAAATAGGGTAACAACTAAACCACTCTTAGCCTTGTAGCTAGCCCTACAAGGACAGGAGAGGGCTCTCTCCATGAAAAGGATATTCAACAAAGTACAATAATGATCTGATATTAGGCTAGATAAATTGATAGGAAAGAATTTTAATAAAATGAAATGAATTTCAGGGATGTGTGGGGAAAAATGGGATAGTTGAAACTGGGGAATTAAATCAGGACACAGGGTATTTCATGGGGCAAGATAGGCAAGAAATTTAGCAGTCAAGTTGAAATAAGATGGAATGGAAAGACTAGTGAGGCGCTGAAAAGGGCATAAGAAATGGATCCTTTTCAAACAGAATAAAAACACAAAGTATGAATGATTCCCCAAGGCAGAGCATAAAAATGGATTCTACCTTTCTATCTTGAAAGCATTCAAAAGGAAATGTTTATGGATGAGAGGTGAAACATAACAATTTACATATGAACACAAAGAGAGAAACAAATGCTAAAAACTCATACCACATGGATCCCACAAATCAAAGTTGCATCTCTTATTAATCCCTGTCAAACTGTACAATGGAGCGCAGAGCGTTTTCCACACTATTCCCCTACTGCTGAGTTACAGACCGCTTTACAAATGATTTACGATTACAATAAATAAGTTGAAATGTGGGAACATAGATCCATGAAAAAGGGGAGTTTTTTTAACAACTCAGAACTAAAATCTGAATATGGCAAAGAGAACCAACATTTTTCCTCTGAAAACAAGGAACAACAATACATTTTGACCCTTTGAAAATTCGTTGTTATACTGAATGATGGAAAAATAGGCAATCCGGAAACAGATTTCCTACTTTGCTGCTGCTGTAACAATCTCTGTTTTAAATAAGCTTTCTCAGCCTTTGACTGTTGCTTGATTTCTCAAGAAAACTGACTTTTAAATAATACGCCATTGAAATAACATAAAAATGAAATTATGCTTTAGTGAAGGGAGAAAACCAATTTTTGAATGGGAAAAAGGGAAGGGAAAGGAAGCGGGACCGGCATCGTAATCGGAATCGGAAGGGCTTGGGAAAGGGGATATAACATATAATAAAACATTTAAAATATGCTTATGTGACGGTGCCATCGCAATCGGCGATCAGATGAATGGGAAAATATATATGGAACAACACCAAAAGCTCTGATGTGATATGGCGCAATTCCGATGGGTAATGTAATAAGGGAGCGGGAAATCCCTTTGAAAATAAACAATAATGGTTTTTTGCTTTTACAAAGGGAGGAAGGACTTGCATATGAAAGAGTGGAGGCTTATAATTGTGGGACTGGGTTTAATCGGCATCGGGAGATTGGGAGGGGCACATAACATAACAAACTTCAATACTTTCGATGCGATGATGACGCGGCGATGAGGAAAACCTTTGTATAAACAAAATAAAACAAAAATTTGATTTATACATAGGAAAAGGCTTTTTATAATGGATGGGAAGAAGATATAAAGTGGTGGGCCAAAGGGTACGAATCGCAATCGACATCGGAGATCGAAGGAGGGTGGAGGGAACAATTTTGTGACTGCGCCGATTGGGATGGTCTGATTAGCTATGAGCCTTCGGATCGGGTCAACAAATCAACGGTGGGGAGGTTTTTGGGTGAGTTTGATCAGGGGATATTACAATCGGGAGTCTTAATTGAATCGCATCGGAAGCTTGGCAAAGGGCTAGTCGGGGCGCTCCTTTAGGATGTTATGATTGTGATGGTAAGGTCGACGGGGTTTAATAATATAAAAATTTGTTATAAAGTTTTATTATAAAGTATCACAGTATGGTGGGGAAGTGGTTTGGAATGGCGGGGGTATTTATAACATGAACTTTGATTCTATTATAAAGTTTCATGGTGTGGAGGGGAAGTGGTTAAGGAACAAATCGCATATTTGTTTTAAATATTTTTATAATGCGATTTTATAATTAGAGGGAGGAAAAAGGGATTTTATAAGGAAAAAATTAAACTTTAAACATAAAGTTTAAGGGAAAATGGGAAATAGGGATTCTTTGAGGATATAGGGGACTTTTACTTCACTTAAGCATAAATTTCAATCCAAAAGTCATTTTTAAGAGTGTAATATACCGTTGGAAAGCTCTTTCCAGGCTCTTTCTGATGGATTTGCTTGGAAGATGATTTGGCATTGAACATGCTGTGGAAAACTTTTCTGAAGGCAGGGTGTTGATTTTGTGAAGATGGCAGCTTTTGAAGTGTGACTTATTACATATGATGACATGAAATTACATAATGAATGATAATAAAGGAAAAAGATCATGTTTTCACCTCAAAACATGGTTTTGAGGTGAAAATTACATCAAACTGAATAAAATATTTCTTTGATCTTCTCAGGTGTTGTTGACTTTGAGTTTATTGACTTCCCTCATGACCTTGTTGATATTTATTTGACACTTGACTCATTAATTTTACCATATGAGACTCTAGAACCTAATGAGACTCATCCTATGACCTACTAACATGATTTGAGAGTGAAAATAGCTCATGAATAAAGACCATAGAGAGGAGAATCAGTAAGTTTCACATGAGGGAAAACTGATGAAAAACCACTACCATCAATGAATCCATGACCTAACGGAATGGTGAAATTTATTCGGTATGAGACTCCTAATATGCAAATGCAAAAGAGAAATTTTGATCACTGGTGGCAGTATGACTAGACTGACACTAAAAGTGCACATGATAGTAGTAGTAAGCATGTCAAAAATATGTGCACCATTTGTAGAAAAAATCATCCACTCAAAGTAGCAAGAGACAAACCAACACATATCACATCATAAGATAAGCCTAAAACTAATATGGCAGTAGACCATAGATCCATGAAACAATAAAACTGATCAAAAAATCCTCCAAAAAATACCTGCATATCATGTAAGTGGTAACCACCAGATCATATATGCATAATGCCAACAAATAAGCAACAACTAATAATCATCAACTTGGACCAGCACTAAAAACTTGTAGCGAGATTTGTCAATAACAAGGCCAGCAACAATAATCCATAAAGAGATCTACCAAAAAGCACCATCAACATAATAACAACAACTAAACTCCTCAATGGTGCCAACCAACAAGGCATAGGTGACTGATAATGCAATAATGTGACCAATACATCGCATCATACGTGATAAAAACCTACATCAATAGAAAAACCATAAGCACACATATGGAGCATAAACACCACCAACATAGCTGAATCACAATTATCTCATCTACAGATGTATTTTGGCTTATAATCATTTGAACTAATGCATGAATTCTCAAAACAAAAATCAATCTTAAAATAATCAATTGCATTCAACTCACATATGGCATATAAACTCAAGGCAGATTCCCTCAACTTCTAATATCTCTTGAAATGACCAATGTTAGAGAAATATATCATCATGAGAAGTATATAAAACTCCTCCAAACAACCACATGGACCAAGATTCCATCAATAACCACTAGAAAATGAAATCATGTGAGATTCTCCCCCTACACATGTGCCATCTCTAAAATAATCTCTTGCAATAAACAATTGTCTATGCTACAAAATCATAACAACCATATGCAACATAATTCTTATTCAAACTTTCTAATATGGCAGAAATTTTAATTATTTGCATGCAATCCATAATGCTACCATATGCTCCCTGTGAGACCATGCAGGCCTCATTTTTTAGTGGGATTTATTTGCTTCTCCTTTCTTCAAATTTTGTGAGGTTGATCCTTGGCATTGTAGAAATTATACAACAAGCATGTATATCTTGTATTCACCCAATCTAACAATGTACTAAAGTTAAATACTGAATCGCTTCTACAAATATTTTTTGGAATTAAAAACACAATCGCTAATCACATGAACATGAAGAAATATCAATCACACACAACACAGAAAAATTCTCGGGGAAAGCTTACAGCTAAAAACCCCACTATCTTCTATTGTATATTAAGCATGGATCATGAAAAAAACACAATGTATTTCTATTCTCACAAGAGCCTCTAACATTAAGCTGTCTATCTCACACTGTCATATGAAAAACTAACCAACACATAGCCAATTCTTAGCCTCCAGACAGTCTGCCTTGCTTGCGCAATCCCTGATGGTAAAGATCCTTGAAATATGGGGATTCTTTCCTGCCTTGATTCTGCAAGTATCATGGGCACTCCAATGGGTGTTTTCCTACATGTGTGCAAGCAGATAATCCTACAACTGATAGTCAACTTCCCTTTCACCTAGAACTCAACTAGGTCTCCACTGGATCTGACATGCATGTAGCTAATAATAGTAAAATATCAGTTGCATGTGATATCACTGCATCTGAATTAATTAATATTTAATTCACTTGATCTCCCAATAGTGCATCTACAGTTACAACTAGTAAAACTGACTTTAACTCACTTAACTAAGTTAAATTGATTTACAACTTGCATTAACTAATGCACCACTACACTTCAAACTCTGTTGCAACTAGAATTACTCTGCAT
The DNA here is from genome assembly GCA_034641835.2 of Pinus albicaulis. Taxonomy (NCBI): domain Eukaryota; kingdom Viridiplantae; phylum Streptophyta; class Pinopsida; order Pinales; family Pinaceae; genus Pinus; species Pinus albicaulis. The sequence continues at coordinate 1,357,416,936 of CM076574.1, forward strand.
GTCCCACCAACTACCTCTAACTCGAAATCCACTAGCTAACTGAATTTATCACTTTCAATTAACTCATTCAAGTCCACATTGAGAATAGATTACATTTTAATTTCCATATTAATTAAGTGATAATAAAAATAGGCATGCACCAAAAATAACCCTGTGAGCCCCACCCTAGTGTAGGTGCTTAATGCAACTAGGTGCTTAATGCACTAGGCGTGGGTGTGAATGTTGTTTCCAGATGCCAATTTCACTGTTTATTGTTGCAAACTTCAACACTCCCTCTCAACAAGAAAGGAATGTCCTTGCATGCGACATGCAAATCGATGCATGCGACATGTAACTCCATGCATGCGACATGCATCCCTTGCATGCAACACTTCTCTAGTGTTTCTCGCACATGCAACATTTCTCCTGTGTTTCTCACACATGCAACCTTTGCATGTAACACTTCCAAAACTGAGTAGCCTCCAAACAACTGAATCAGTATAATGCATCTGTCATCAAAGTCTTCTAACTTTTGATACCTACTTCACATGTCTACTGGATCCTCTATGATGTTGACATATGGTTCCATGCATTATGCACTTTCTCCCAACTCTGATCTGCACTCCAGTATCCGATACTATCACTTTGATTTCATGTCCTCCTAACATCTGACTACATCAATCTAACTGATCCTGCTACTACTTCTCTGTGGGCTCCTCGTAGCCAGGTTCAATCCATGATACCCATCATCTCTAGGATCCTACCCAAATTTCTTCTTGGGATTATTCATGCATGTTGCCCCACCTCACACCTGGAGGTATAATTGCATGCACTCCCTCTACCCATTTGGCTCGAAATTTCTCTGCTTGAGTGGTTGCTCACACTCCATGATCCTCTGCATGTGGCTGCTCCACATCTTGAGGTTCATTCTCACCTACATGCAAATCCAGCTCCCTCTCAAGGGTCAATTTCATGGCTTTCTCACACTTCCCAATGGTTGGAAGCTCTGTAGAAATCACATCTACATCAAGTCTATAGAGATTCTTAACTCTAACCCCAATCTTCTTTGCTTTCCCTGTTTCTTTGTGTCGCAGGAAAACTTTCCCTTCACTGAAAACAACATTATAGCCTCTATCCTCTAACATTGCAACTGAGACTAAATATTTCTTCAAACCTGGTACATGCATTATATCTTTTAATTCAAAGAGTTTACTTGATTGCCTCTAGAAGGTAATGGTACCAATCCTGATAGCATTGTATTGCCTGTCATCACATAATTCAATATGCATCTGGAGATCCTTCTCCTCCAAGTTACTGAAACTTTCCTTGTCTCCTGTCATGTGAAAGGAAGCACCACTATCCAAGTACCACCCGGATACCAATGCACTTGACACCATGCATGCAATCAATGAGAATTCAAGCTCAAATTGCGAGGCAAGGGCCTCACCAACTACAAATCCAATAGCCTTCTTGTTCTTCTTCTTTTGTGGACAGTTAGTAGCAAAATGCCCATGCTCATGATAGTGAAAACACTTCACCTTGGACATGTCCTACTTCTTTCTATTTTCACTGGCCTCAGAGTTGGAATGGAATTTCTTCCCCTTCCCCTTCTTCGCCTTGGAAGCCAAATCACAATCTTCTTCATCTTTTTTCTTAGAAGAATATCCATCTCTGGTATTACGTCTAAACTCCTCTTGTACCAAATCTGACCACAGTTGTTCCCAATCTGGCAGCTTTTCCCTTCCATTGACAGAGTCTTGATAACTATGCCAACTCTTGGAAAGTCCTAGGAGATCTAGGCTCACCAAATCATCATCAGCGAAAATTATTCCTACACTCCCAATTTCATCCCGACATTGGAAAAAAATTGTTAATTATACCGGAATAGTGTCGTTCTTGATCTTCCTGAGTTTATCTTTAAGCACCAATTTCCTATGGTCGTTGTTGCTTTGGAATAGATCCATCAAAGCCTTCCACATTGCATATGGCATGGATTTCCCATGGAGGCTTGAGACAATGTGGTCTCGTAATCCCTCCAACATGATCCTCCTTGCCTTTGCCACTTACTTTTGCCATGCATCAAGATTTACAGCATCTGCGGCATCTAGCTTAGGAACATCTATGTCAATGAATTCCTTCAAGCCATTGTCTTCGAGTACTGCTTCTATTTTGTCCTTCCAAGCAATGTAGTTCAAGCTACCCTCGAGTGCATACTCTAACGTCAAGCCATTGAAATCCATTTCGATATTGAATCATCTGTAGCACCAAGAAAGTCTTTCTACAAATTTGAATTCTATTCAGTCACAAACTCAACTCTTGCTTCACTTTTGCAATTTCCTGTGCTATTATACCATGTAGAAATTATACAACAAGCATGTATGTCTTGGATTCAACTGATATAACAATGTACTAAAGTTAAATGCTGAATCGCTTCTATAAATATTTTGCGGAATTAAAAACACAATCGATAATCAAATGAACATGAAGAAAGATTAATCACACACAACACAGATAATTTCCCGAGGAAATCTTACAGCTAAAAACCCCACTATATTATATTGTATATTAAGCATGGATCATGAAACAAATACAATTTCTTTCTCTTCTCACAAGAGCCTCCAAAATTCAGTTATCTGTCTCACACTTTCATATGAAAAACTGACCAACACATAGCCAGTTCTCAGCCTCCAAATAGCCTGCCTGCCTTGCACAATCCCTGATGGTAAAGATCCCTAAAATATGGGGATTCTTGCCATCCTTGACTATGCAAGTATCATGGGCACTACAATGGTTGTTTTTCTACATGTGTGCAAGCAGATATTCCTACAATTGATAGTCAACTTCCCTTGCACCTAGAACTCAATTGGGTCTCCACTGGATCCGACATGCATGCAGCTAATAATAGTAAAACATCAGTTGCATGTGAGATCACTGCATGTGAATTAATTAATATTTAATTCACTTGATCTCTCACTAGTGTATCTGCAATTAAAACTAGCACAACTGACTTTAACTCACTTAAATGAGTTAAATTTATTTACAACTTGCATTAACTAATGCACCATTGCACTTCGAACTTTGTTACAACTAGAATTAGTCTGCATGTCCCACCAACTACTTCTAACTCAAAATCCACTATCTAATTGAATTTATCACTTTCAGTTAACTCATTCAAGTCCACATTGAGAATATATTACAGTTTAATGTCCATCTTAAGTAAGAGATAATAAAAATAGACATGCACCAAAAATAACCCTGTGGGCCCCACCCTAGTGTAGGTGCTTAATGCACTAGGCGTGGGTGTTGAATGTTGTTTTTGGATGCCAATTTCACTGTTTCCTGTTGCAAACTTCAACAAGCATGCATACTCTTATTTGTCTTCTTGATTGATTGGATTTTCATGACTTTCTTCCTTTGACTTGATTGTCTAAAACACATAGGAAGCTTGCAATATTTGACCTTATGGCCCACATTACCACAAAAATAACATTTGATATGCCCAAGAAATGTGGGAAATTTTTCAGATCTTGTTGTGGTTCCTAGAGACAGTCCCTGGGTTGAAAAGAGACCAGTGCTTAGGACATATTTATGAGTGTTTTTAAGGTTAGCTATAAATTCATAGCACACTCAGTATTCAATATATTTTAGAAGAAATTTGATTCAAATCCTTCCTTAAGAGGGGAAATGTAGAAATATGATGTAAATAATTACTCACAAAAGCATCAATCTTAGATCCACAATGACCAATATCACTTGAATTTGTAGCTTATCAGTCATTGTAGTATATATGACAAAAGAACTAAGTAGGAGAGAAGTTCGATATACTGGGGTTAAATTCTAAGAATCTGATGTATCAAACTTTAGAGTGAAATGTAATAGGCAGAGATATTGATGGGATGCAAAGATACATGAAGCACATTTTAAGGATCTAGTTTTTATATAAATACAGGCATCCTTAATCCTCACTTGACTTAAACGAATCCATAAATTCATGAAAACACATCCAACAACTACTATTACAAGCAATCTGAGAAGAATATTGAACACATATGGAAACACATAGAAAATAATACATACCACAAACTCAGATGAGCCAGAATCACCAAAACTCTGTATTAATCTTCAACGGAGCATACATTCATCAAAAGTATAGATCGCTTCTCTTTGGGAAATAAACGACTCAAAAATCTTGAACCCTTTTTCAGTATCAAAAAATGATTTTATAGGGCCTCAAAGGCGAGAACCCATTACAAATATATTCTTTCTTGATTTCATGATAGTGTGTAATCATACAAAAATCCACCGTGCTTTGTAGCACAATTGTTCTAAACGAATTCTAACTCACTGACTAAAATAAAAATATTTACATAAAATACAAAATCATGTGTCACAGTCGACATGAACAACAACATATTTAGTCATGATGGGTAGGCAGTGGAGGCTGCATTAAGGTCTCGATGATCTGAAGTGTAGGTGGATTGATGAACTGCTCACATATCTACCACAACATTGGAGATGGTTGAGGAGCCCGAAAGAAACGTTGATATGAAAATTTTAGGTTGGTCAGGCCCAAATAATACAGTATGGAATGAAATATATTTGTCACCAACCCAAGTAGCTATAAGTTCCTTTTCATATAGTTTACCATTATTTTTCCCTTCGGAGTGGTATTCTTCTCATGAGAGGAGTCTACTGACCTTGTCTTCTACCAGTATCTAGTTGTATTGTTCCCACTGAATTATCTCTCCCACAAAGTCCCAAAAGCTGGGAAATCATGCCTTGGCAATCCTTTCAAACTTAGTTTTGAAAGCAATGACGTTCTTTACAACTACCTCTAGGCACTCCTCAGCTTTGACTCTAAATTCCTCCTTCTAAACAACCTTGGAAATATCCATGATATAATTGAATCTATATACCACATCTATAAGCCGCAGTTCACGTAGTGGCCTTTCATTCACAAACTTAATAAATATTTTGGCAATATGGGAATTATTTTCCCAATCCTCTTTAGCTGCTAGGATGAAATATTTATAAAATTTGATCACTTTTTTATACTCATGTATCAAGGTTATGAATTCCTAGTTGTTTCACATTGCTTCGATGATCTCATCCTAAAACAATTGTTTACCTTACAATAAAGACATGTTCCCTTTCAACCTTTCCTTCAGCTCAGAAACCTTTTGGTTAGTTGCATGTAGATTCTTACTGAGGATCTCAACATTTTTATTGGTAGTTTCTATTTGCTTCTCTTTCTATGGTAGACTTTTCTTAGTAGCATCCAAATATTTCTATACTTTTTAAGTTCCCCTTCTAATAGTTGGAGTTCAGTGAAGGTCTTAGAGAGATACTCAGTTGGGTTTTGAGGGTCTCCAGGGATGATCATTTCACATATGTGTGAGTCTATTTTCATTTGAATTTCGTCTTCTTGCTCCTTGAGAGATACTATATCATTATTATTTTCAATAAGCTCTTTGGCTAGGATCTCCTTGTATTTCTCTACATGTGAAAGCTCCTTAGATTGAACATGTTCACTATCGAGCATCTTCAGCTTATGCCTTAACTGTTGGATCTATATCTGAGAACTCTTAAGGAGAGCTTCAAAATTCGACTTATCCTTGAGGTTGACACCCAACTTCACAACTAACTCCTTGAAGCTCTCATTATGCATGTGGAGATCCATTGATTTGGATCTCTCTTGCTTCATTCTAGTTGTAGCCTTTTCCAATAATTTGTATTCCTTGGTACTAGTCATGGAGTTCTTGTTGAGCTCGTTGTACAAAATTTCTATGAACTGCCTATGGAAATTTATCTTATCTGACAAGGGAACACTTGCAAAATTTAGTGAAACATCCAAGGCCTTGAACTATGCACCTGAAGGCAAGGACTACGCGAGTGGATGTTGTAATGAAAACTTCATTTGGTTTCTTTCTAATTACATAGCATCTAGTAGTCTTTTCTGGTATGGGACTGAGTGAGGTTCCATTTATTGTTGCATATCCTCTATCACCTTATTATTTATTTCTTCAATGGCATTTCCAGCAGCCCAAATTGATCTAGTAAAGGGTCTTCCCCCCTGACATGGCTCCCAAAAAGGTCAAAGAAGTGATCAGTAAGGTGATAGGAGTAGACAAGTTCCTCAATTTGGGCTTTTGTATCCATAAGGGGGTCAAGGGTGGAAGAGGGTTTGGCTTCACTAGTTTTTTAGTTCTCAGGGGCCTTCTTCTTGATTTTTACAATTAACTGAGCAACTTACAGGTGGACAAGGGTGACGGGTCACCTAGTCGCCATGGAGGAGGTCGAAAATTACATTGGGAGGAGATCCTGGAATGGTTGAGTGCTGGAAAGATGTTCTTTGTAGGCAACTGGCAGGAGAGAGCGTACTGGGAATTTCAGGAGGAATTTCAAAAACATGAGGCAAGAAGGCCTTTTTATAGTGGGAGGGGACAATGGTCGAGTGATGTGGAGGTGGCGTCATGAAGGGGGATAGGTGGCGAGACGAGGGACAGGTGGACAAGTGGACAGGAGAGGGTGTTGGGCTTTGAAATTGACACATTTTCATGTATCATTATCTTGCCTTTATATTATTTTTTAAGATTTTTGTGTATAAAATATGTTAGGGTCTTATAATTTATAGGATCAGAAGGTGATGGAATATTTTATCTCAGCCATGTGAAATTGTAAATAATATTTCATGTCGCAAATGGTTTTCAAAAATATATAAAAAAAAAAAAGAAAAAAAAATGAAAAGAGGGTATTTGAAAAAAAAAATGATGATGAAAGAACCCCATGAAAAAAACAAAAAAAGAACAGAAAGTGATGCAAATTTAAATGCCACTACTTGATATAGAGTCGATTCTTTAGGAATAAATTGAATGTTGTGTGTAGCTTGTTTAAAATGCCACAACCCTGAGTCATTGTTTGGATCATACAGTGTAATCATGATCAAACAAGTTTCATTTTTTGTTAATTATATTAGAGAATAAGCTAGTCGAATCGTGTAATCTTGGCTAATGCTAGTTAGGTAGATGAATGAGTTGATTCAATTGTTAAGCTGGATCAATGCAATAAAAAATTATAGATAGGATTAGATTAAGTTTTTTTCCCCTCAAAGAACATAAAACAAGGGTCTTCACATCTAAATGCACCCTTGATTGGTCAGAGTTAGTCTTAGGTTAGGATAAAATTGAGTTAAAGAAGGGTCAAAGGATAAAAAATGGGTTGATTGTACATAAAGAGCTCTTATCCTAGGTTTAGGCTCATCAGTGCGCTTTTATCCTAAGTTTGAGAAAAATTATATAAATTGTGCTTTAATCCAAAGGTTACAATGAAAATGTTTTTATCCTAAGTGTTGGGCCTATGTTCTACTGTTCGCAAGCGACAAAAAATATTTTGTCATATATGGTTAATTTGTGCGCTCCAATTGGTGGCTTGATCATCATCTCGATAGATCAACGACCGACAAGGATTTTCTTACTCCCTTACCCATCCTATCTTTATCAGTGGGGGGGTCCAAAAATTGGTTTCCTCCCTGTCGGTACCACCCCTACGTGTAGGCCCCTCGCTATTTCACACCCCCCCCCTCACAAATCGCTTACCACCTCGACCCCCCTCCGAAAACTGCCAACCCTTCATCTTTTCCAACCAATGCTTCCTGTGTGTTCCCCTCCACTCCTATCCTGACACCTGGCCATATCCGTTATGCATTAAATCTTTCCTGGGATAATCATTTAAACTCAACAATGGCCCCGCGCCTCCAACGGGCCGATAATGTTACCTTTAAATCCCCCTTTGTGCACCATTTGACACCATTTTTACTCTCTAGCATTTGCTAAACTCATCTTTGCTCACTCTAATTCAAATTTTCACAGCACTCGCATTTGAAAATCGGAAAAAAGGGATCAAAGCACGTAAAAAATTCATCAAATCTAATCATAATCAACCGACTATCAGCAAATTTCTAATAACCTCCCATTGTCAGTTTTCCTTTTCCTGCAATTTTAATAGTCAAAATGCCTCCTAAGAATAAAAATAATGATAATCTAATTAACTCAATACTCCCTCTCACTGTTGATCTTGACCATATTCCCCTTATAGACAGGATTATAAAATCACAGAGACCAAATGCGAATTTTATCTCTTCGAGTTATACTACTAGTTCAAGGACAATTTCATTGGTCAAACTGATGAAATTGGACTCTGGGAGTCCAATTTACCCTTCTATATTTTTCCTTAGACCTGTCATTTACCTGATTTCATTAGTAAGTGCCATGCCTGCTATTTTCCCAATCAGAGAGTTGTTGTGGCCCCAGGTGGGGAATTTTTGTTCACCATCACCCCTGAAACAATAAATCAGATGATGCAGGTCCCTCAGATAGAATCTAGCACCCCTTTTTCAATAAAACCTTTGAATTACTTGTACCAAAAATTAAATTTCTCCAAGAGGGCCAAAATTTTTGAAAATTTTCTACCTGAAAGTGCCCAATTGCCAAAGAAAAATCCACATTATGCTGCATCCATGTTTCCTCACCAAGCCAAGAAAATTATTTCGATTCTTTCATGTCTGTTAGGATATTATTCTGATGAATGGATAGATGAGCCTATCCTAGGTTTTCTGTCAATTTTCTCTACTGGTCAAAAAACCTTTGTTGTGTTTAATTTTAGTCAATTTATTGCTGACAACATACATGAACAATTCTTAAAGTTACCAACTAAAGGAACGTTCAAGTATGCCTCAATTCTTGCCTACATGTTCATATATTATCAGGTAGACAGGTTCATGTGCTCAATGCATAAGTTAGATGAAGAAGGAAACCCACAGTTAATGATTTTCTATACTTCTTTGGTGAGGAAAGATTCAGATGAGTACACCTTCAAATATTACATAGATCAATTCATTCATCTAGTCATGATTCTGTTGACCAGCAATGCCAAGCCAAGAATCAGTGATGATATTAAGAAAAAATTTCACTTAACTGAGTAAGCCAAAACAGGAGATTGGTATCTCTATCAGAACTACACAGAGATAAGAGTGTATGGGTGTGAGTTGCCACCATACAAACTACCTAAATACCTCCTAATGAGAGTATTTTCTCTAGAATACATAAGACAAATGATTAATGTTGATGAAATACATTTTGTTTCAGCCAAAAAGAAGTCTCAATTCAAAATAAAGACATTGGTTGGTCCCTTTATTTGTAACAGTAGGGCAGCTAGTAAAGAAGAATATAAGATCCTAAAATGAATGAATTTCACTTTGAGCTTCACATGGTCTTATGACCCATTTGGACTAGTCTCCAAGTTAAGGGTGGAAAATAAAACCACTCCTTATGTGCACACACAGAGGCCATAGATTGAAAGGTACATGAATCAGTTGGAATGGGTAGATAACACCTTACAAGAAGTAGAGGAGTAGCTCATATCCACCTCTTCTTCACAGAGTCCTACTCCTCAAGAGAATATACATAAGAGACAAAGAGAGGAAGGATCCCCTTTAGTTGCAGGGAGCTCATCAAAGGAATTTAAAATAATATATAGAAAGAGAACTAAAATGGGTCCTAAGATAGATTTGGAAAAAGAAACAGAACAACAAGCCACCATAGTCATCAAAGATCCACTTTTTTCTACACAATCAGGTAGAAAATTCATGGGGTCCCTAGCAGCATCATCAGTGTCACAAGACCATCATGATCTAGCCCAAACATCTGGGCTAATTCATGGACATAAAGAGAAAAGTATTTTTGACAAATGCAAGGAGATAAAGCTCAATAATGAGATCCTTAAAGGCAGTACCTACACTCAATTCTGGAAACAAACTGTCAGTTCTCAGAGCATGCTTCTATCAGCCTTTCATACAAAGAAGGGAATAATACAAATGGAATTCTTAAAAGCTCATATTCTGCATCCAAAGGCAACTGCTAACTCCAAGAATACCTCCTTTGAATTTGATACAAAGGACATTCATCCCATCGATCAGATAGAGATGCATAAGCAAACATGAGAAATGATATTTTTCACTTTGAATAACACTTCAATGGATGCTTCAAAGTTGCAGGTATCCCTTACTAATGTTTAATCTCAGCTAAATATTGAAAATTTCATCTCTGGAAAAGGATACCATAGTAAAATCATTAGAATAACTAGTCATAAAAATGGGGTATGATCCAGAGAATGTCATATAAGCGGAAGATTTGATCAAGAAGAAAAATGTTGATATTGCAGCACTTCGAAAGAAGCTAAAGATGCCAGCAACCGAGGACCCACATAACAAAGAAATAGGAGATTCAAAGAGCCAGAAGGAAGACATGCTCAAGTTGATCATGGAGCAGAACGCACAAATTAGAAATATGGAGACAAAAATGGATAAATTAATCAAATAAAGGAAAAAAATTCACAATTGTCCATGGTTCCTTTGGATGCAGTGCCCCTCACAACAATACCAACTACAGGTACTTCAAAATCAACAACACCTCCAACCCAACCCATATATGTTGCGAGAAAACTTATAAAAGCAATGGAAGATATGTCAATACAAAATGAAGAAATAAAGAGGCAACATATAAAGGCCTTACAGGAGCAGAAGAATAGAAGTGAGGCCTCACATGGCAAAGGCACAAAGGTCCTATTGTGGCTCATTTTCCTTTACCTTTGAAATATTTTTCAAAACACCAAAAAATCATATATGTTAGAAAATGTAAAATTTTGTATGTCGAAGAAGAATTTTAATTTATATGTTGGTACATTAACATTACATGATGAGATGTGAAGGTGGGTCGAGTCGAGCTCATTCACGTGCAGAAAGTTCAAAGGTTGAACCGAGGGGCACATTCAAAACATTACACACCGGTCAGGGTCGAGTCAGGCTCATTCACAAGCTTAGGAGAGACTAGTGCGGCAAAACACCAGATAAGCTCAGGAGGGTTACACCGTGGAGAAGAACAGACTAATTTCCCGCACACAGAGAAATGGTGCATTTCCCTTAGAAACTTAAGAGTTTAAGAGGAGGTGAAAATGGAAAAACGAATGGTCTGGATCAAAGCACAGAACTAAAACAAAGAGATGGACGGTGGAGATCATATCGCATATTGCATTCAGTAAAGGTTACAAGTTTGAAGTATGGTTAAACTTGTGATATTGCGATGCGATGCGACCGCATATCACACTTCGCAAGTTTAAAGGGTTAGCGCTAAGGAATGTGTTAAAGGTTGCGATCTATGGGCAGGCCCACCTCTATTTTCCACGTCAACTCCCTCTCCTTGCATTTCACACTTTGCAAGTTTAAATGTTTACCTCCACTGCTCATAAACTAAATCCACCGATTTATGATTTGCGATACCCGTGGGACCCATCCGTGCCACATCACCTCCCTCTCACCGCACTTCGCACTTCACAAGTTTTAGATATTACCTTCCATTTCTCATAAAAAGTCCACTCATTTTCGATTTGCGATTTCCCCCACCTCCGCTTGCGACGTCACCGTCCGCCCATCTCACTTTGCATAGTTTAACACTTACCTCCCATATTTCATAATAAAATCCCCAATTTGTGATTTGCGGGCGGATGCGATGTGGTTTCGAAAGTAAACTCCAAAGGTTTTCAAATTCGGAAGTAAGGAATTTCTTGTGTTAAATTGCATCGAAGGAGGAAAGGAGTATTATAACGTAAAATCAGTGAAACGCCTAAATGCAGTAGAAAGAGGACGTGATTCATTCTCCAAGAGTGAGCAAAATATAGCTTAAGTCCAAGACTTGCAGCGGCTAACGAAGAGAAGACGGAACGCTGCTAGCACACAAAGAGGCATAGGCAGAGTCAGGAAGAAGAACATATATTGGCACTTATTGTAAGCATGACAGTTGGGTCAAGTTGGGCACTGAGGTGTTGTTACAAAACTATGTAGCTATCACATCATAACCAAAAAGGACACCTCAGCACTTTGGAGGGACGCATCAGCAATAATCAGATTCAGCACAAAACGAATAATATTCCCAGTTCCAATTTGTTTTCTTGGTATGATTGCATAATTAATTTTAACAATTTAGGTAGTCGAAGTAGTTTCAAGAAGTTCAACAATTACGAACTAATGGGATGTATTTAAGTAGATAGAAATAAACAAAATGGGTTCCAATTTTTGGACCTCTGGATGACTGTTAATTTAGTGCTGAATTTTCTGAGAAATTAATGAAAGAAGATCAATATTCCTACACCTGTTGATGTTGATATGTCTTTCCATTTTCGCTCTGTGTTTATTCCTCTTTGAATGAAGTGAAGTAATGTAGCAATCGATCTCTTAATTACATTTGTGAGTAATAGTTAAATAACCTTAATTTGTGCTCCTTCGCTTCATCTCTTCTCCCTTAACAAATTCTCCCTAAAACTTAAAAGTAGTAGATTTTGTGTTTACAACATATTATTTTGAGTTTCCCCTCTCTTCACAAACTCCTGATGAAACTTTAAAGTAACAGATTATGTGTTTACAACATATTATTTCGAGTTTCCGCTCTCTCCATGAATTTCCTCTGAAACTTAAAAGTGATAGATTTTGTTTCTCAGCATATCATTTTGAGTTTCCCTTATAGTTCTTCTTTTCATTTCATTCAAATATCAACAGTTTATGGCATTGTCAAGGCTTTCATTATATCATATTATTGAGGGTATTAAGTAATTAAATTCCAAAGGTGTTAAACAGAGGCCATTTGATATTGTAATTTTGACATACATTTATAAAATGTCTTAAGCATTGATTCCTTACCATAGCCAAGGGATTATTTCTTGAGATACAACATTTTCTAGCGTCGTTTCCGGGGACAAAGAAACGAAGCTTATTTTCCCTGGGTTTTTCACATTATTTCTTGTGGTTGTTCAGTGAGGAGGAAATAATTGGCTGTTTTTGTTATTTTCAAAATTCTAGCTTTCAAAAGGCCTCACACGAGGTTAGATACCTCACAGTAGCTAGTCCCTGCTTTGCCAAATCTAGAAATATTGGTTTCTAAAAAGGCTCTGAAACCTGAAAATCCTTCAACACCTGATCCTACATTGTCTTCTCCTGACAATAGTTCTATTAATCCTTTGTTTGAAGATATTTATGAAATACTTCCTTCCTTGGAACAAGATTCACCTTTCACACCACTTTATTTTCAAGAACCTAAGGTGTAAGAATACTCCTTCAAGTCTATTTCTTTTACTTTTACTCAAGCTCAACAAAATCTAATTGTGGTCCCTCTACTATTATCCATCGGCCTATCCCCATATCAATTTTTCCTCCACCTTCGTTCATTTTCACAACAGGTCTGTCAACTGCATCTAACCAAGGAACAGTCAATCAAGGTGAAAACATGGCAGCACTAGCCTTTTTTTTTAATAGATATGCTCCATTTAACCTTACTCAACCAATGAATGCAATGCCTCAAGAGTATCTTAAATTACTCCCACTTTTTACTGTAGAATATTAAATAACTGCAGAACAACACTTGCCTATGTTTTGTAATTTTGCTGAAAATATGAATGTAGAACATCTTGATGTTATAACGAGGCTCTTTGTTCAATCTCTGGATGGAGAGGCTAGGAAGTGGTTTAAGGGATTGCCTAATAATTCAATTAATACATGGGAAGAACTGGAAAATTGATTCACTCGGAGATGGGGTGAAAAAAGGGATCATGGGTATTCACTGATGGAATTCAATGAAATCAAAATAAAATCAGATGAAAATATATCGGATTTTATCAAAATATTCAATAAGTTGTATAACAGTTTTCCTGTAGGAATGAAGCCCCCCCCCCCTTGTTTGAAGCAAAGGTGGTTTTTGTTGGGGATTTTGAAGCCAATTTTAGTTTCACACTTAGAGAAAGGAGATCCCCTACTCTAGAGTAGATATAGATAGATGCTTTAGAGATTGAAGCTAATATGAATGCATCTGGAAAGGCGAAAGGAGAACAACCAGTCCAAGAGAAGGGGAATGCAAAGAAGAATCATCACAAGATCTAAGAATTGAAGATATGACAAAGGTGATAAAAAATCTGAAAAATAAGCTAGCTAAGATGGAATTTGAAAATAAAAACTCCCAAAGACAAGTACAAAAAAACCGAGGGGAGTTTAACCCTCAATTCAGAAGACATCCCCTACAAATATTGCAGAGGGAAAGAAGAGATCAAGACCAGGTTCAATCAACATTGACGTATATAGAAGCAACACCTAGAGAGCCAGCAGAATATGACCAAAGGGAGGTCGAGGATCAGGTATCTGCTATGTATACAATAGAAGAGGATGAAGAGGAAGATTGTGAGGGAGAATATGTTAAAGCTGAAGTATCTTTTGATCAAGATGAAATGGATGAATATTGTAGGAAATTCACAGATTTCATACAAGCTGAATTACATAAAAAGTATGATTTAAAGTCTAGAAAGAGATCTAGAGTGTAGGATAATGAAGGTGAACAACAAGGTTCCATTCCTCCTCCAATGGCGACTCCACAACAAAAGGACCTTGTGAAACATGTTAGTAATGGGAAACAACCTGTAAATTCACTTAATAGAACAAATGTGCAACAGGGTGAATCTTCCCAAAACAAATTAGTTGACACTAATATTTCGGAGAGAGTTGTTCCTATACCCGAACAAGCGGAAAATGCTAGAAAGAGTGAAGAATAACTTGAAAATAAAGTTAAGCAAACTCATGCTTTCAGTTTTGAAAAAGAGTTGGAGAAGGTTAAAATTCAGGTACCTCTTCTAGAATTAGCTAAAATACCAGCTGACAAGAAAGAAATTTCAGAATTTATTAATCTCACACAAGTGGAAGATATAAGTGACATTGTTAACTTACAAGAAGAAAATCCAGTGGTCACCTTTGGTCCTCATGTAGAAAAAGTAGATCCTTCTATTCCACCCTTCTATATTTCTCTGTTGCTTCATGATTTTACTCTAAATAATTGCATGCTGGACTCAGGAGCGTCCCATAATCTCATGTCATTGTCTATTATGAAGGAACTTAACTTGCAGATTACCAAACCTTATAGGGATCTGTATTCATTTGATTCCAAAAGGGTGAAATGTTTTGGGTTAATTAAAGATGTAGCAGTTTCTTTGGCACAAATCCCAACAGAGAGTATAGTCATGGATGTAGAGTATAGTCATGGATGTAGTGGTTGCTGACATCCCAACAAGGTTTGGAATGCTCCTATCAAGATCTTGGGGAGAAAAGTTGGGAGGTGTTCTAAAATTAGATTTCACTTATGCTATCATTTTGGTTTTTAATGGGGAAGAAAGGAGATTGTATAGGGAAACAAGGTTTTTGAAGACCACCTCCAAGAAAGATGTAGGAAATTCCCCCATTTATAGTCAAGAAACAAAAGATATTTCTTGTTTCATATTGCATGAAGATGCAGAATTTGTTGAAGACACAGGGAAGCAACTCTCTTCAACAATTGTAAATAATGAGCTACACTCAAGGAATATTTGGAAGTGATACTTTTATGGTGCCTACTCCAAGGAAGGAACAGGTGCTAGATTCTTGTTGATATCACCATAAGGTAACCTCATGCCTTTCTCTTTTAAACTAGAATTTGATTCAACAAATAATGTGGCTGAGTATGAGGCCTTAATCTCAAGCCTTCAAGTTGCTAAACAGATGGAAGTTCAATGTATTTCAATTTTTGGTGACTCTGAATTGATAATAAGGCAAATTAAAAATCATTGTCAAACCAAGCATCCGAGATTAAGATCATATAGGAATGAATTTTGGGATCTGATGGAAAAATATTTTTAAGCCTTCAATATTCAGTATATTCCGAGGGGGGAGACGAGATTGGTCGATTCTTTAGAAGTTGCAGCTAGCACCTTCAAACCTCCAATAAATCCAAGGCTAAGGTATGAAATTGAAATTAGACATAGACCTTCTATCCCTGACAATGTGAAACATTGGCAGGTGTTTGAAGATGATGAACAAATAAATTAGTTCTTGAAAATGATTGGAAACTTTGAAGATGTTGAGATAGGCCGAGAGGAAGAACAAACATAGCAGAAAGCAAAAATAAAAAACCTTAAGCAGTCGATAGGGGAACAAAAGATTATCCAATTGAAATATAATGTGCTCCCTAAATGGTTGGTTCCCCTTGAAAGATTATTTGATTCTAAAGATGTTGTTGTTGATTAAAAGAAAACACATCAAGAAGAAGAGATGGAAGATTGTAATTTGGGAACTCAACAGGAACCAAAAATAGTGAAATTGTTCAAAGGTGTTCCCAAAACAAAGAAAGATACATTGATCTCTTTAAGAAATATATGGATGTGTCTGAATGGTCATATGAAGACCTAAAAACATATTACAAAAGCATAATTTAGAATAAGATCCCATTGAAAGAAGGAATAAAACCACACATACAAAAGCTCAGACAGATCAATCCATTGTTGCTAGCTCCAATCCAAAAAGAAGCGAAGAAATTGTTGCAGGAAAAAATTATAGTCCCTCTCAGATATTTATACTGGGTTTCTAATCTGGTTATTGTAAGAAAGAGGAATGGAGAGATAAGATTCTGTGTAGAATTCAAGAATTTGAACAAAGAATCTCTAAAAGATAATTATCCTTTGCCAAAAATGGATTATGTCTTACAGAAGGTGACGAAAGCTTACAGGTTGTTTATGGTTGATGGATTTTTTGGGTATAATCATGTAGTAGTAGAAAAAGAAGATCGGAAGAATACTACTTTCACGATGCCCTGCGGCACCTTCATGTATGAAAGGATGACATTTGGCTTGACGAACACAGGTGCAACATTTTAGAGGGCCATGGACATAGCCTTGATTGGTGACAAGTTTGTAGTTATATATCTAGATGATGTAACCGTTTTCTTAGGGTCAGATGATGAACACTTGGAGCATTTACAAAAAACTTTTCAAAAGTGCAAAAATTTTGGTTTGTCATTAAATCCCAAGAAATCATTATTTGCCTTAGAGGAAGGTAAATTATTGGGTCACATAGTTTCTAAACAAGGAGTAAAGATTGACCCAGCAAGGGTGGAAGCCATTCAGATGATTCCTTTATCCATAAGAAAGAAAGATATATGAAGATTCCTGGGAAAAATAAACTTTCTGAGGAGATTTGTGCCCAATTATGATGAGATTGTGAGAAGTATAATAGAAATTTTGAAGAAAAACGCAGAAGTGAAATGGGATAAGGGAGAAAGAGAAGCATTTGCTAGAATAAAGGAAGCATTGCAGGAAGGTCCAGTTCTGATTAGTCCATACTATCAAAAATCCTTTCAAGTATTCTCATTTGCATCCCCCACTACTATTTTTGCTGTGTTGTTGCAGAAAAATGAAGATAGTAAGGAGCAACTAGTTGCATTTTTCAGTAAAGTTCTCAGAGCTGTTGAGCTCAAATACAATATTCTGGAGAAACAAGTATATGCTTTGGTCAAAGAAATGAAAGCCTTTAGGACTTATGTGTTATAGTCCCAAATAACACCTTATGTTCCTAATTCTGTTGTGAAAGACGTGTTGGTCCAAACTGATGTTGAAGGAAAAAGGGGGAAGTGGATAGAAAAAATCCAAGAGTATGATTTGGACATCAAACCCACCAAGTTGGTCAAGGGACAAGGGTTAGCGAAGTTGTCGACAGAGACAAATTTTCAAGCCTTGGGAATTAATCTGTTGGCACCAATGGATAGACCTGTTAATGAAGAAGGTCAAAGCAATTCCAAAATAGGTATTCAATACAAATTTTTGTGCTCTAATTGCTATAAAGATATTGTGCATTACCTATATTTATTTTCTTGTCCAACTTCACTAAATAGAACAAAATACAGAGCTCTCAAGCTCAAATATCAGCTATATGTTATAGTGGAAGCAAAGCTATACTAGAAAGATCCTGTTGGTATTTTTTTGTTATGTTTGACCGAAGGAGAATCTATTGAAGTCACCAAAGAATATCATGAAAGTCTGTGTGGAGGTAATTATAACTGGAAGGTCATTGCTCATAAAATTCTCATGTCAGGCTTCTATTGGCCAAACCTGTTTGCAGATGTTTATAGAATGGTCATAATTGTCAGAAGTGTCAGTTGTTTGCAGAAAAGAGAAAACTTGCTCAATTACCTCTCATCCCAGTATTTATTGAAGAACCTTTCAGGTAATGGGGATTGGATTTTATTGGAGAGATAAATCCACCATCAAGTGGACAATTCAAGTTGATTCTAACTGCTACTGATTACTTTACAAAATGGGTTGAAGCAATACCCACTAAGAAGGCGAATGACCAAGTAGTGACATTAGGGGAATTTTGAGGTCTAAAATGGGCCTCCTAAGGAAATAATAAAAATAATAGCTAAACCAATAAAATAATATTTATGAATTTTCAATTCACTTTTTGCACCACAATCCATGTAACCATAGTTAAATTCAATTCAAAAGTTGTACCAAAATAAAATTAATAAAAAAATTGTATTGATGTGACTATAAATAAGAATGAGTTTTTCAAGAAAAAGTCATTATCATTGAACAACTAATGCATTTGTCCTTTATACTTAAATAACTTAAAATAAAATATGAATATAAATTTATAAATTCTTAATTATATTATATGTTATTAATTAAAATTTATATTATTTAAATTGTATAATAACATGTAATTAATATACTATATAAAAATAATATAATATAATAAATGTATATGGATATGCATTGTTTCTTTCAAGAAATATGAAATGACAATAATATATTTTTATTCAAAAAGTGTGAAATGACATTTATTATGAGTACTTTACTTTGACTTTAAAAGTACTTAGAGCACTACCATGGTTAACCATGAGTTTTTATCCACCATTGAGAATGTGACAAGTAAGTACCTTTAACTCAAGCAATGCCACCTCAACCATTAGGGATGATGTCATCCCCTAAAATGTGATTGGTTCTCATAAAGTGAAATTTGATCGTACATTTTCCTTAGGAGGCCCATTTTAGACCTCAAAATTCCCCTAATGTGAATTTTCTGGAGGAAAACATTTTCAGCAAATTCGGATGTCCAGTCAAGATTGTGACTGATAATGCTCAGGTATTCAACTTTGCTCATTTCATTAATTTCTGTCAAAAATATAATGTAATTTTATCACATTCCACAGCATATCATCCCCAAGGGAATGGATTGGCGGATTCTTCAAATAATACATTGGTCAGAATCTTGAAGAAGACAATCACCTAGAATCAGAAGGATTGGGATATGAAGTTGAAGTTTTCCCTCTGGGAAGTTCGAGCCACTACCAGGAGATCTACTGGAAAGTCTCCCTATGAACTGGTTTATGGAACTCAAGTACAATTTCCTACTCAGTTGGCCAAACCAGTGATTTCCTTCCTCCAAGAAGCTCAGGAAGAACCTAATGCTCTGGTAAGAAGATTGAACAAAATAATTGAATCAAGTGAAAATAGAAATAGAGTCAAGGATAACTTGATTACTTATCACGAAAAGATGAAGTCTATATTTGGCAGAAAGGAAAAAGAAGTTCTCTTTCAAGCAGGATATTTGGTACTGAGATGGGACACCAGACGAGAAAAAAAGGAGAAGCATAGTAAATTTGACCCTCTTTGGTATGGTCCATACAGAATCTCCGAGGTAAGGTCAAATAACACATTCATTTTGGAAGATCTAGATGGAGAGTCAGTACAGCTGCCTGTGAATGAGCAGTACCTAAAGCATTATTTTTGGCATTAAAAGTCAGCATTCCACCATTTTAAATACTAGATTGCTCATTGTTCATATGTCACCAAGGAATATTTGACTCCATGCCCAATGGATAAGACACTAATCTGTGGTTCTTAGCGCTTCCATGGAAAAAAGAATTATCCCCAGGTGGAGCTAGATGTTATGGCTCATTTGCATTTACCTTTGAAATATTTTTCAAAACACCAAAAAAGCATATATGTTAGAAAATGTAAAATTTTGTATGTCGAAGAATAATTTTAATTTGTATGTTGGTACATTAACATTACGTGATGAGATGTGAAGGTGGGTCAAGTCGGGCTCATTCACGTGTAGAACAGTTCAAAGCCCAGACCGAGAGGCACGTTCATAACATTGCACACCGGTTAGGGTCGGGTCAAGCTCATTCGCAAGCTCAGGAGAGACTAGCACAGCAGAACACCAGATAAGCTCAGGAGGGTTACACCATGGAGAAGAACAGACTAATTTCCCGCACGTAGAGAAATGGCACATTTCCCTTAGAAACATAAGATTTTTGGAGGAGGCACAAAGGGAAAAATAGACAGTCTTGATGAAAGCGTAGAACTGAAATGGAGAGATGGACGGCGGATATCGTATCGCATATCGCATTCGGTAAAGGTTACAAGTTTGAAATATGGCTAAACTTGCGATATTGCGATGTGATGCGACCACATATCGCACTTCACAAGTTTAAAGGGTTAGCATTAAGGAATGTGTTAAAGGTTGCGATCTACGGGCTGTGGGTGGGCCCACCTCTATTTTCCACGTCACCTCCCTCTCCTCACATTTCGCACTTTTCAAGTTTAAATGTTTACCTCCACCGCTCAAACTAAATCCGTCGATTTGAGATTTATGATACCCGTGGGACCCATCTGTGCCATGTCACCTCCCTCTCCCCGCACTTCGCACTTCGCAAGTTTTAGAGATTACCTTCCATTTCTCATAACAAATCCTCTAATTTGCAATTTTCAATTGGCGCCACCTCTGCTTGCCACGTCACCATCCGCCCATCGCACTTCGTACTTCGCACAGTTTAACACTTACCTTAGTATATTTCATAATAAAATCCCTTATTTGCAATTTGCGGGTGGATGCGATGTGGTTTTGAAAGTAAACTCCAAAGGTTTTCAAATCTAGAAGTAAGGCATTTCTTGTGTTAAATCGCATCGGAGGAGGAAAGGAGGATTATAACGTAAAACCGGTGAAACGTCGAAATGCGATAGAAAGCGGACGTAATGTGTTCTTCAAGGGTGAGTAGAATATAGTTTAAGTCCAAACCTTGCAGCAGTTGATGAAGAGAAGACGGAATGTTACTGGCACACACAGAGGCATAGGCATATTCAGACAAAAGAACATATAGTGGCACTTATTGTAAGCATGACAGCCGGGTCAAGTCGGGAACTGGGGCGTTGTTACAGAATTGTGCAGTTATCGCATCATAACCCGAAAGGACACCTCAGCACTTCAGAGGGACGCATCAATAACAATCAGATTCATCACAAAACGAATGATATCCCCAGTTTCAATTTGTTTTCTTGGTATGATTGCATAGTAATTTTAGCAATTTAGGTAGTCGAAGTAGTTTCAATAAGTTCAACAGTTACAAACTATTGGGATGTATTTAAGTAGATAGAAATAAACAAAAGGGGTTCCGAGTTTTGGACCTCTGGATGACCATTAATTGGGTACTGAATTTTCTAAGAAATTAATGAAATAAGATCAAGTTTCCTACACCTGTTGATGTTGATATGTCTTTCCAGTTTCACTTTGTGTCTATTCCTCTTTGAACAAAGTGAATTAATGTAGCATTCAGTCTCTTAATTACATCTATGAGTAAGAGTTAAAAAACCTTAATTTGTGCTCCTTCACTTCATCTCTTCTCCCTGTTAGCCATCTATAAATTTTTCATATACTATGATGACTAAAACAGGTCTATTAGTCTTCAAGAAACAAATTTCAAGAAAATCTATGACTTCTTGAAGCCTTGCTATGTCCATTTGTCCAAAGGATCCATCTCACTAATGTCTTCACAAAGCCCTGTTGTTGTCTTAAAGAAAACTGCTTTGAACCCCTCTTTCATTCCCATCCTCCTATTAAAAATCCCTCCACTTCCTCAAAAATCCCTTTTAAGACCATATGAATCCCTTTTATTTGGTTTTAAAACCCTTCTTTTACTCTATCGGAACCTCTGAAAAACCTCAAAAAACCCCTTTTTCGGCCTAAAACCAACCTTTTTCATAAGCAGACCTTTAAGCCCCCGCGGGCTTAGGTTTTTAGCCCTTTTCCTCCATGAGACCGAGACCCGCAACCTTCGGCCTCAGTCTTAAGCCCCTTTCATGCTATCGCATCTCACTCTGCCCCTTTTCCCTTCATTTCTTCATTTTTCTCCGCGCGATGGTTTCCCCGCCGATGGGATCCGAGCCGTTGATCTCTCTGATCTAACGGTCCTCGCTCCATCGGAGCATCGCTCATCGGTGATCCCAGTTTCCTTGTCCCCTAACCCTTTTCACCGCTTATATGCGAAATCCAATCGCATCATGTCCATCGATCATCTTCCTGATCCAACGGTCCTCCATCCATCGCTCTTGTTTCTCCCATCGGCCATCGACCATCACAGCTTCTTAACTCCTCCTTCTCGGACCCTCTTCTCTACTGATTGTCGATCCGCTAATGAAATCCCCATCGCCCAATCATTATCTCAATCCAACGGCTCAGGGTCACTGCGGGGGCACCCGACCACAATGGCCTGTACTCCTTAGTGCCCCTGCAGTTGACTCGTTTGACCACAGTAGATCTTGATCCAACGACCCAGATTTACTGTGGAGGCACCTGGCCAACAAACTCATCCGTACCTCAAGTGCCCCCACTATGTGTATTTTCTTGCAATTTTCCATATAATCCTGCTGGTCCCACTCGACCATGCTCAGGCCTTTCATCGTGCCTCCGTTCGATCTCCACTGTTGATCTCTTAGATCTAACGGCTCCCATTGATCCTCACATCTTAACTCCACCCCACCAATTCTCACCCTGCACATATAAAATTTCACTACCCGACAAAGAAATGACGTCACCGCTGGTCCCACCCAACCGCGCAGCTCCGTCTGTCGCCTTCACTCTACACCATAGATCTGGAACCCCCGAATCAGACGAATCATAACCCGTTTCGCGCCCAAAATACCAAAAGACCCAAACGAGCTATTTTCACGTGAAATAGGTGGTTTCATGGGGGACACATGTCGGCACCTAAGCCATATCGTGTTCATTTAGCCCATTACCACTTACCGCCCATGCCCCGCGCGAATACCACCTCTGGTATTCCCCAAAACCGCTTTTCCAGTTCTTCGTGCCAAACTCAGTTTTGACCTTGGTTTTCGTGGTTTTGCGCCATGAAACCCTTCCCTGCTGCATTCACCTTGCTTCTGCACTGCTCCATAACCCCTCGCCAAGCCTCTGAAGCAGTTAAAACCAAAACACGTAGGATTTTATAATGGTTTATTGTTGATTAAAGGTTTTAAATGGTGGTTTAATATCACAGGCCCTCTTCCAGCCAAATATCAGTAGAAGGAATCAAGGATGACAATCCTTGGGTCCCGGACATGCAAAAGGGGATAATCAGGGTTTATTATTACTACTTATCAGTGTCTCATGAACACTGGTGAATAGCTGAACCCTCGGTGCCAGTAAAAGCCACCTGTACACCAAAGAGTTAAAGTGAAGATCAATAAGGATTAAAGCGCAATCAGTAAAGACAACGGTTAAGGCATAACTCAGGAAATCAAAAGCTTAACTCGCATATTAAATAAAAATACACAGTTAAAGCGAAGGATGATTAAAAAGGGCCTTAAAGTAGTGTCAGAGGGCCCAATTAGAGTTTAAAGCCTAAACACACAGATCAGCAAAGAAGCCTTGGAATGTTAGATCATCAAGGCAATTAAGTCTCCAGAGATCAAGAAAAGGACACCTGTAGTCTACTTCACCTTTCAAAGACACCATGATAGCCATCCTAATGACAAAACCTCTTTAAGATTGTCAGGAACAGTTATTGCACAGTCATGGGAGGCCTCAGAACCCAAAAATGACATGTTGCTTGTCCCAGAGGTCAAACAGGGTACTTCAGACCAAGTTAGCTTCAAAGGACAGGCCTCAGAGTTATTACCAACCTGCTAGTTGGTTTCAGATTCAACTAAAAGCAGTTGAAGTGGTACAAAAATTCAATGCTATGATTATTAAGGAAAATGGGCATTCGAATACCCCTCCCACTCTATCTTAATTAATATTTATTACCATTTCTGCAACACTCTTCCTCTTTGCACCTATATGTATTCACAGAAGATTAATTGTAAAGGGTTGGAAAATTGTTAATTTTTGAACTGTTATTAAGTAAGAGTTTCTGAGTAGTTGTAATATAGTAGGCTGGGAAGAGAAGTATCAGACTGTAAAAGCTATTGGACTCAAAGTATGTAACTGGTTTTGCACATCAAATAGACAAGCAGATTCACTGGATCCTGATCTAAATCATTGGTGATGTTATTCTCACTATAATTGTTGTTTTCCTTATATTTCCATACTATTCATATTCTCTGATAAAGAACAGCAAATATAGAGTAGGATTTACTACAAAGTACCCTAAATGTACTTTATCTCTATGTTTTCTTCTAAATGTTTGTTTGGGAATGATTTCAATAGAGTATAACCAGTCAAGGAATGTTAGTGAGCCCATGTCTTGCTGAGTAGAACTTGAGATGTTTTTCTTGAATCATATTTTCACTGCATGCTAGGTAGAATCCTCATCAAGGAGGTTTATGGTTAGCCCTGTCCCTTGTTTAGTCTTAAATAGTTGTTTTGAAGATTTCCCTTAAGAGTATGCCAAAAGCAAGCCAGGTTAAAAGTCCTTACCTGATCTTAGGTTACTTTTTATATTCATCTTAAATGTTTTATTCTTAAGTGCATGCCAAAAGCAGGCTAGGTTAAAAGTCCTTACCTGATCTTAGACTGCCCTTTGTTTTCGTATATGTTCACTTCTTTCACCACACTTCTTAATGTTTCATACCACCAACTCAACTTAAAATATCTTCTGATATAGATGACTTGCCCTTTGAAAACCCTTGAATAGTTGTTGTGCAAGTAAACCCTTTTATGACTCCATAGACCAATGGTTTAGCACTGTTTTTTGACCTATCTTCCCATGCTGAAACATCCTTCCACTTATTTCCTCCTTCACTTCAAAAGACCTTCTCAGTTGATGATTCCCAACCAAAAAAAAACAAACAAACCCCTTGTACTTCACAACTAGCCTAATATCATATCACAAGCTTTAAAAGCATATCATTCTAACACATATATAGAGAGATCCCTCTCTGAATCTAGGAGGGATAGATCCTAGGATTCCAAAGTGGTTCTGATGTTGCCTTGTCATTTGGTATGCCAATATTCCAAATCATAGGACCCCAACACTCCCTTCACAAATTCTCCCTGAAACTTAAAAGTAGTAGATTCTGTGTTTACAAGATATTATTTTGAGTTTCCCCTCTCTTCACAAACTCCTGATGAAACTTTAAAGTAATAGATTATGTGTTTACAACATATTATTTCGAGTTTCCTCTCTCTCCATGAATTTCCTCTTAAAATTAAAAGTGATAGATTATGTTTCTCAACATATCATTTTCAGTTTCCCTTACAGTTCTTCTTTTCATTTCATTCAAATATCAACAATTTATGGCGTGAAGGCTTTCATTATATCAGATTATTGAGGGTATTAAGTAATTAAATTCCAAATATGTTAAACAAAGGCCATTTGATATTCTAATTTTGACATACATTTATAAAATGTCTTAATCACTGATTCCTTACCACAGCCAAGGGATTGTTTCTTGAGATACAACAGGTCCCAAAGATTAATGGAAAGGATAAAACAAATGGGAAAAGAGACAACCATGGGCCAGACCTTGGCCCAAGAAAAAGAGAACATATGGACAGACGTCCTTAACTCAATGAATGAAATTTGGCCTTCCATACAAATCATTTTTGAACAAAAGGATTTGATATAGAAAACTAAAAAAGCCACTGAAGACATCAAAGAAAAGTTGGGTGATAAGCTCCCTAAAGCCACTAATATTCTTAGGTTTTTGAATTCTAAGAATAAATATGAGTTGAAGGAAGTGGGAATAGAAGACGGAACTGAAACAATACTTGAATTCAAGAAGGTTTTGAACAAAAGGAACCTCGTCCTATAGTTGGAAGAAAAATGCCAGGGGCTGGAAATTGGTGTCAACAGGTTTAAAGTGTTCAACAAAAAGGGACTGCCTAGTTTATTTGTGATAAATGATATATTGATCACTCAGGAGGACTACAACAAGAAATTTAAAGATGTGGCCAAGGAATGTTCCAATTTTTTAGGTATAGAGGAAAATATAACAGGAAAATCCTTTCTTGAGGCACTAGAGAATGATTTAAAAATACAACATGAGGTAAATCACATTTTTGTCATCAAGCCTACTTTTTCCAAGTACACTGGAGTAGATGATATCTACAAGAGGGTGACTAAGTTGTCTATTCTGAATGAAGAAAGGTGGGATAAGTTACGTGAGTTACTAGCTTAAGTGAGTAACTCTATCTTCAGTCAAAGGATCAACAACGCAACAAGGATCAAAATGACAGATCAACAACAACTTCCTTCAAATCAGGGCCATCTTTTGAACAATTGTAACTTGCCCTATTAGTTTGTAATAAGAGATATAATTTGTTTTAGATTTTCCTAGAATATATCTTGCTCAGTTATGACAAGAATTTTGTAAATAATTGTATAAATACTTCAAATTTCGAAGTATTGAGGGTTTATTTTTGCATTCAATAAGGTATTTTACTTTTCCATTTGATAGGCTGTGTTAGCCACCTATAATATTTTTTTATACCAAAAGGTGGCTAAAATCTATTTTGAGCCTTCAAGGAACAATTTTCTTTGAAGAACTGGTGGCTCTTGAAGACTTTTGAAGGCCTCCTACCTCTGTCCAAATCTGCACTATTGTTTACATCCCAAAGACCCTGAAATCCTATTGATTTCCAAGACCAGATACTGCTGCAAGGCCCATTTTCCTTTTCCCCCTTTTTTCCAAAACTAACCTCTTTTGCTCCCCTTTTTCCCCATAAAATCTCCTTTGTTTTTCATGATTCCTCTTCTCCCCTTCATGAAAATCACTCTCATAAAGTTAAAGACTCACTCTTTAACCTTACCGAAACCCTCCATTTCCTTTAAAAATCATTTAAAAACGCATTTTTCATAAGTATTGGACTTAAGCCCTTAAGCTAAGTCTTTAACCCCCCTTTTCTTCCATACACCCACACCTTAAGACCCATCGCTAACTCTAGAGGCACTTATCTCATCACAGATCGCAAATTATGGTTTTATTTAAAAATGCCCATCGCAAGAATCTGCAATGCGATCAATCGTAATATTGCATTATCGCATTTTCTATGGTGTGTTTCATTGACTCTTCGCAAAAACTTGCGATGCAATCGTTCCGCCCGATCGCATATCGCAAATCGCATGTTTCGTTGTTTACATCCATTTGATCCATCGCAAATATTTATGATGTGATTCGATCGCGTCGCAAATATTTGCGATGTGACTGCCCGATCGCAGTTTCTCTCCATCGCACTATCCACGATTGCGATCAATCCCACCGGGCCCACCGTATGATACCCCCGCCATTCATATAAAATACGCCTTTCCCCTTTGTAAAGCTGAAAAATGTCATATTTCGTTGTTTATAAAGGTTTTGCCCACTAAATCCCTCTGCCACATCTCCGCCGTTGATCTGTGCCCCCGCTCCATGATCCAACGGTCCTCTAAGAATTCTCCCGCTTGACCCCTTTATACGTCATTTCACTATTTTTTCCGCTGTTTCCACATAACCACCCCCGGTTTCTTCCGCACCACCTTTGGGCGGGTGGTGGTTTTTCCCCGTCGCCCAGCGATCCCATACACCGCTCGACGCGTGTCCCTTGTACGATTTGAAAATCGTCAAGCAACCATCGCCCCCCGCGCGTTATAATTCAGACCTGGACACCCAGCGAAATTAACGACAGACGTCCGATCTAAGACTGCCCATCCAACGGTGATCGCTCGCCTAACATGCCTGACCTTTAACCAAAGTGCCCGAGCGATATCCAAGCCATTGTACAGCGGCAATCCCATCCCTGACCGTTGATCTCAGTGCGAATCGACGACTCAAATTTAATCACCCTTCCACCATATCTTTCGACCATTCTGAGATTAAATACCGACCATTGGATGATGCCATCCAACGGCCCTACTTCCCCCGCACACCCTCTGATGCATATTGACCTATAAATGCAGGATTTTGTAACATTTGTTTGTTTTTGCAGGGTTTAATGTTTTTTACGCTTGAAAGGAAGAAAGTTCGTAGGACGAGGATGACGATCCTCTGCTTTTTGAATACATTAGAGAAATCGTCCACAGGGTATGGATTCACGTTCTTCATCAAAGGTTTCATGAGCCTTTGGTGCCGTCTGCCCCTGCTAAAACTAAAAACATCAAATGAAGCACAGAGAAAGAGTATCAGTTGCAGAAGACCAGAAATGTGCCAGCACAGAGGATTGAAGACAGATTAGCGGGGATTACGACTAAGACAGTTATCAAAATCCTAATCCCCAATCTAAAACACAGTTTGAAGGAAAACCTAAAGTGTTTAATCTTCCACCGTCACAAATGGAGGCAAATCAATTCCTTCCAGTGACTAAAGTGCCACCTTTGCCTCAAAATATTCAATCAAGAGCTGAATTTATTGATCAAGATCAGATATTTTGCCTCAAAGCAGCCGAGGAGTTATTTCTACCAGGAACTTCAATGCAAATAATATATGCAGAGTTACTTCGACACCTCACAATGCCTCAAAGGTCAACAAAAATCCTACCAAGATTGAAATCATTATGGAAACCATTTAATACAGAGGATATGTATGTAAATCTCCTCATTGAACCCCTCAAAGGCCATGAGCCATTTAATTCTGTATTAAGTGTAAATAAGATCTTTTGTCAGATCTCACCTGCTCACCCTTCTATATATATCACAGCAAAAGATGAGTGAAGGTTTGGTTGTTGGTTGTTGTTTGATCACAAGTTGTAACTTTGAAACTCTCTGAAATAAATATACAAGTCTGTTGAAGTTGAAGAACAAATTGAAGTCTTGGATGTCTTGATGATGTCATTGCATGTCTGTTCCTGAGAAGGCTCTATCATCGGATCCATGAGCTTGGTTGTTGGTGAAGTATTCTGAATTGTTCTATGTTTTTCCCCTGTTATCATTATGTCCCATAATTTCTTACTACAGTAGGTTGAAATTTTTAGGCTAAGAAATGACTCCTGGAAGCACCTTAGACCTGTTCATCCTTCACTGTTTTATGTTTTCTTCTGTTGAAGTATTTTAGAGTCTTTAATCTCTCTCTTTAGTCTTCATGCTTGTTTATTTCCTTAATAGCTCAAATAGTTGGTTTCAGCATGATTTATGGTTCTCCCTGCTTGTCTGCTATCACTTGAAAGCTGTTATTGAAGTCTCCCTTTGAAGTACCATTGTTTTAAGTTAATCAAAGAGGTCAGTTTTGATCTTGCCCTTTGCCATTGCTTGAACAGTTGTTTTGAAGGTCTTTATAGTTGTAATCATAGATGTTATTTAGGTTTTCCCTCTTCTATGACTGCAATTATCAGTGAATCTTTTATGTTTTCTAAGTCCTTTAAAATAAAATCTTTGAGGAAATAGGGTGTTCCCCGAATCTTAGATTTCATTTTGAAAGTTGTCTCGAAGTCATTATTTTCTTAAAGAATGTTTGTATAATTTATGGTTAGCCCTGTCTATCAAATATCTCTTTATTGTTAAGTTATGTTCTTCAAGTTCCCTTTGTTGAGAATTAAACTTCTCTTTCCAAATTATTAATGCTCACTTCATTCCAAAAACAAAAGGATCATGCGGCCAAGTTAGATTTTCCCTTTGATATCCCATATCCCTTGAGGAGTTTTTCATGACCTTATCTTGACTCCATTGCCCAATGAACCAGATATTTCCTCTTTCTGTCTATCTTTCCTAGACCTTTCATGTTCTGTTGTATCAACTCAATCCAACCAAACAAACACCCGCACTTAATAACTAGTCTAAAATCCATAATCAAAGCACACAAGATAAACCTTCGCAAAAAAATATTTGAGAGATCCCTCTCTGAGAACAGGAGGACTAGATCCTGGAACTCTAAAGATTGGTTCTGATGTTGCCTTGTCTTTTGATTTGCCAAACTATCAAAAAACGGGACACCAACATAATGG